>JAPFFP010000089.1:5404644-5418848 GCA_026153255.1 Solanum medicagineum
GATCATATAGCCTGTAACCAAATTCATCAAGGCCATATCCAACAAAGATGCACTGTCTTGTCTTGGTATCTAACTTTTACCTCTCATCTTTCGGCACATGTACAAATGCTTTTCAATGAAACACCCTTAAATGGTCATAGGAAATATCCTTGCCATACCAAACTTTGTTTGGAACATCACCTTGCAAAGCCATAGTAGGAGATAGATTAATCACATGTGCAGTGGTCAATAATGCCTCCCCCTAAAGGAGTTTGGCAACTTTACTTCAGAAAGCAAACATCTGACTCTCTCCATCAAGGTCCAATTCATCTTCTCTGCCAAACCATTAAGCTGAGGAGTCTTAGGAGGAGTCTTCTAGTGTCTAATACCTTGATGCTTGCAATATTCGTCAAACAGTCCACAATATTCATCATCGTTATCAGTACGAATACATTTCAGTTTCTTTCCAGTTTCTCTCTGAACTGAAGCCTCAAACTGGTTAAAGACACCTAGAACTTGGTCTTTGGTCTTCAAGACGTAGACCAAAAGTTTTCTCGAGCAATCATCAATGAAAGTGACAAAATAGAGGGTACCACCCAAAGTCTTTGTCTTCATTGGACCACATAAATTAGAGTGCACCAACTCAAGCAACTCTATCTTTCTTGAAGGAGGATTAGACTTGAAGGAAACTCTATTTTGCTTTCCAGCCAGGCAGTGCTCACACTTTTCTAATTTAGCACATTTGCAATCTGACAACAATTTCTTCTTGACTAGAATATTGAGTCCTTTCTCACTGATGTGGCTAAGTCTTTTGTGCCATAACGTTGAAGATTTATCGTCCGTAACTGCATTCACCATATTTGCACAAGTAGAAGCCGTAGTCCAATATAGACCACAACGGTTTTTCGCCACGAGCCACAACCAAAGAAACCTTAATGAGTTTTCATTTTCCTCCATCGCTGGTACTGACATATCCTTGATCATCTAATACCCCAACAGAAATGAGATGCAGACGAACATCAGGTGCATACTTCACATTGTTCAGAACTAGTTTAGTTTCACCACTAGTTTTTAAACAAATTGTACCAATATCAACCATTTTAAACACATTCTTCTTACCCATATTTAAGGTTCCAAAGTCACCTGGAGTATAGACAGAGAAATTTTTTTCCTGAATGTCACATGAGATGCGGCACCAGTGTCCACAACACAGCTTGACTCATCACAAGAAACATTTATCAGATCAACATCAAGAACAGTGAGAAGATCTTCGGCGGAAATGGTGGCAAGGCAATTTTCATTACCTTCTTCTTTATTTTCTTCTTTTTTCTCTGTTCTCCCTTTTCAATTTCCGGTAGAACTTCTTTATGTGCCATTTCATACTACAATGATAGCACTCAACATTTTTAAGTTAGCCTCTAGATTTGCTCCTATTGTGTTCTATATTCAGAGAACCACAATTTTTGTTTCTCCCCCTCGAACCTGCCACTAAGACATCTGACGAAGAAGAACCTTGAGATTTTTTTTTCATCTCTTCGTTCAACACACTGCTCTTGGCAAAATCCATAGAGATCACACCATCCAGAGCAGAATTCGATAATGACATTCTAAATGTTTTCCAAGAATCTGGTAGAGAACCAAGTAGAAGCAAGTCTTGTATTTCTTCATCAAATTTAATGACCATAACAGACAACTGGTTTATGATTCCTTGAAAATTATTCAGGTGATCTATCATCGGAGAACCATCAATATATTTTAAACTCAACATATGCTTTATCAAGAACATTTTATTGTTCCCAGTTTTCCGAGCATACAAACTTTCAAAATGTTCCCATAGGGTACGAGCATGTGTTTCCCCAGAAATATGATTCAACACATTATCATCAACCCATTGTCTAATAAATTCACACACCTATCTATGCAATGGATTCCACTCTTCATCTGTTTTATTTTCAGGCATTTTAGTGGCAAAGACTGGTTGATAAAAATTCTTAATCTAAAGTAGATCTTCTATTTTTCCCTTCCAAATGGCATAATTAGTGTCATAAAGTGACCATTCTACTAGTGTTGGCTTCCATTATTTTCCTGAAAAATTATTTACCAAAGTAATTCTTTTCTGATGTGAAAGTTTAGACTATGCTGCAACCACCGAGCATACTCAGACAGAACCTCGGCTCTGATACCAGTTTGTTGGGAAAAACATGGACTAACACATAATAAATATGGCACAATAATATGAATAAAAATGGGAAAATAATGACACCAAGAATTACGTGGAAACCCTTCTAAATAAGGGAAAAAATCACGGGCGAAGAGGAGCAACTGATATTACTATAGTAAGAAATTTTACAACGTGTAGGCACGAATACAATACTCCCAAAGACTTCTACACACACAAAAGAAATACTCTCTTTTGATTTTTCACTTTACTAAAACATCGTTCACACTCTATTTTTCTTCATAAACTATTTTTAATAGCCTACGGTATACCTCACAGATAAAATGCTCAATGTATTTTATTCTCTCTGTGAGTCTCTTTCTTTTTCCTCTCAATTTGGTGTGTCAAATGGAGGAACTCAACAGCTCCTTATATAAGAATAATATGCTTCCATTGACGTCATCGCTGACATCAATGAGTAGACAAAGGAATAAAGTGGCCATCTAACATTTGAAAAAATAATGGCCAACTTTGTTGAATTGTTGAAAAAAGAAGGGGACTGGACCCTACATTTATAACTAAATTCGTTAAATTTTGAAGTGATTTTGGTTGTTCTGTTGAAGGTGTCATTAAAGATTGCATACGATTTTAGAGTTCAATCACAATTTTGAAGTTTAATATACTGAGGTAAATTTATTTCCTAACTTCTATGCCATTCTTATTGTTTTAACGTGATACATAGTTCATTTTAGTATTATATTAATGTGATGGTATCTTGTTTATATCTCAAAAAAAGTTAAAATTTTTATTTTTCAAAACGTGACAGTTGATTTTTCAGGAATTTCTATGAATTGCATTATTTTAACTCATTTTATTCATGGCGATGAATTTATTCAAGGCAAAAATGAGATAACTTATATTGATGGAATATATTAATATCTAGAAAGATCACTTTTCACTAATCGAATTACTTTATTACGTAAAGAAGTTGGGTATATTACTGTTGGTGGGTTCTATGTTAAAGACCCCACAAAAAATGACTTTATTGAGGAGGAAAATGATTTCAAGTTACTAAATCTTTTGAAAAGATTTGATGATGATGACTTTTTGTATCTTTATATAAAATAAGTGGTGGTTGAAATAGAAATGTCGAAAGAGGTCTCTTCTAAGCAGGCGAAAGGTCCAAAAAGGATGAGCGAGTTCGGTTCGAGTCTTGATTGATCGGGTAGATCTATATGCTTCGGAGGGTGAAACGAGGTGTAGCGCAGTCTGGTCAGCGCATCTGTTTTGGGTACAGAGGGCCATAGGTTCGAATCCTGTCACCTTGATGTGAAGTTCACAGACCCGTAGGGTATAAAGTTGACAAAAAAAGCACGTTTTTCTTGTTTTTTTCTCTTTTATAATACAAGTGGCGTTCCAGATGTTTAATATCTCACCCGGACGAAGGTGATTTGGAAACAAAACATAACTTATTTTCTTTGTGGCCCTGAAGTTGAGGAAAATAATAATGTGCATGGTTGGTGAAGAAAACTTTCAAGATACAAATATGATTGAAAATGAAGATTTGCTCATTTGAGTGAATTTGAAAATGTTAATATTTAAGTTAAACTAGGTGATATACCAAATCTAGAAAGAGAAGGGCTAAATCAAATCAAGACACCACTACTTGTCATGTCTCAAACATACATCTCTTGACGTGATTGACACTTGAAAACTGTTGTTAGTCCCAAGTGAATTTTTGACCTAACTAACTCACTTAGCAAAAGACTCACACATCATAATCCGTATGAAAGATAGGTTTTCAAATATACAGCTCAAACAACTCAAAAATCATAAACTCAATAATAACAAAGCAACTACTCAAACTTGAGCTGCTTCTTTTTGAATGGTCTCCGGATCAACAAAGTCTATTCAAATATGGAATCAAATAAGAATACAAGAACAATGACATGCAATTCGTTGAATTTAAAAACAGAATTCAAACAACCCAAAAATAATTTTCGAGAAAGGAAAAATATAAAATTAATGCATAATTACGTTTCCCAAAGCATTAGAAAATAAATGGAGAAAATCATTTTGAAAATAGAATTGAAATCCATATCCATAGTCATAAATTTATTCAAAATTCATGTTCTTGAGAAAACCCATAAACTTTAAAGTTTAAAACTAAGAATTAAAGGTAAAATCATGAAATAATCGATAGAAAATGAAGGTTCTAAGTTAAAATCACTTATCCAATGGATTAATCTTGAAAAAACACTTTAGAATCACCATCCAAGAGTTTCCAAAGCTCAAAAATTGAAAAAAAGAACCTTAATTTTAGAAAATCAAAAGATTGTCAAATGATTACTCAGCTCTGTGAATGCAGAGGCCATTCAGCCTAACCATTCGCGTTCGTGGTCCCCTTCCCCGCGAATGCAAGGGTCAAACCCCCTAACCCTCTATGAATGCGGTCTAGTCTATGCAAATCATGTGGAGGTCCATGCACTTTACTCTTTGCGAATACAAGAAGCCACTCCACGACTCACCAAAACTAAGATATCAGGAGTTACTCACAATGCACAAAACAAATACATCCATGTATTAATTCGGAATTCTATGGACATATCATATGCATATATTATCTTACTAAATTCTATGTTTCAGACTCAATGGAATTGTTAGAATACGAATTTGAATTGAAGTCTCCTCGATCAAAATCCATTTAGTCACAACTAAACTAACTTAAGGCTCAAAATGTTCAAAACGCCCTCGAAACTCTCAAAAAATATATTGATACTCTTCCTCAACCTAAAGTCACCTTTTGAATCCAACGAAATCATATAAATCTATTTTAAACATCCGAACTCCAAGTGTTGACCAAAGTCAACTCTTGATCCAAAAATAACTTAAACTTTCAACTTAAGACTTCAAATTCATGAAACAACTTTAATTCAGAAAATGGCGACTTTAATAGACGAAATTTAATATTCCAAAGCTAATAAAATAGACAAAATTCCATTTCGAGGCTTGTAGTTCCTAGGGATATTCAAAACCATACCAAACCTGATAATCCAGATCCCAAAAAAATTATTGGTTTATCGATATTGGTTTATTGATTTAGTAGTTTTGGTAACGATTTTAATTTTTTTTAATTACTACTGAGTTATCATTGTAATGATTTTAAGTTTTTTCTTCACGGGTAAAATGATAATAGTAAATTACATAATTATATTTGCACCATGTAGTAAATCAATGTTTTACTCTCAAAGTCACGCAAACTATTTAATTAATTATTTTTATTTTCAACCAATATTTTAAAATTTTAAAATATTCTCATTTAAACCACTTAATAACCCGTCCCGCTTGACTCAACTTGTTAAAAATACATTATAAACCCAATTATTTAATTTATTTGAATAAAATTTTTTCATTGATAATGATACCACCTAATATTTAACAATCCTGCAATATATTCATTCATCGATTGTTTAAAAATTACATCGGTCGAGCCATCACCTATTGCACCATAATCAAGAACATTAAACATTGGATGATAAGGTGCTGAAAAAATCAACTAAGGTATAAGTAGAGCAAGAAAGATTGAGGTTGACATCTTCATGATGATGTTATAAAGAACTATTTAATTTTTCATAACAATTATTTGATTCTGAAAAATCAAATAATTTGATCCATATTTTATTTTAGCGGGTCATTAAATGATTTAAATGAATAATGTTTTCACTTTTAAAATATTGGTTTGAAAATACAAACTTTTTAGAGTAAAACATTGATGGCTAAATAGGTCATAAATATTTGTGTGGTTAGAAATCATTTCATTAAAACTAAAAATGAACATTTTAAAATTAAATTATTACTAAATATAGAAATGTGTCATTCTTCTTAAGACTGACTAAAAAAAAATAAGTCATATAAAGTAAAACGGAGAAAATATCAATTAAGCTAGCCAACATCAACATAAAATTTTTCACATAATATAACTCATTAAAATTACAATTTTATATATATGAAAAAAGGTTAACGTACCTATGCAATAATAATGAAAGATCATCAAAGTAAAATTCTTGTCTTTCATTAAATTAAACTCAAAATGATAAGGTCTCGTAATAATAATGTGTTATGAAATAACAAAAACAAGGTGAAAAAGAATATAGTAGAGAGAAACTATAGAAAAGTTATTATTTCTCTTAAAGGATTAATTACAATTAAAAATTATTTTATTTATAAAAAGAAAAAACTAACTTGATTCCACAAGGATTTATTATTTTTCTTCAAGAAAATATATATAATCGACTACTAAAATACTTGTGGCAAATTAAGCAAGTCAACAATTATATTTTAATTTGATGTAACATTAATGAATAATTTTTTAAAAAAAAAAGATGAGTAAAAGTAAGGCAATTGTAGATCTTAATCACGTGGGGGAGATTTATTACTAATATAATATTATTGATGAACGATGTGAATGATTTTCATGGCTTCAATATTTTTTTTTTTGGGTTTATCTAGGTTCATGATGATATCTAACAAAATAACAAAGAAAAATTATGCGAAAATGATAAATATTTAATGATTATTATGTATTTTAGATATAATTCACTTAATTATTTTTACATGGCTATAGTTTGATTAATTTTGCTAGAATTTGTATAATTCAATTCCTAATTGTATAAATTCAAATTTTATATATGCCTACTCTATCTATTTGTATATAATTTGTTGATATATTTGATTGGTTAATTTTTCTAGGATTTGTATAGTTCAATTCCTAATTGCACAAATCCTGAATTCGTATATGCTTACCTTAGCTATTTGTATACAATTTTTTAATATATTTAATTGTATAAGTTATGAGAAATTCATATTTGTTAGCAATTATTTGTATGCAATTTGTTGATATATTTGATTTGTATAGATTATGAATATTAGAATTTGTATATACGCAGCCTGTTTGTATATTGGCAAGCGTAATATATATAAAAATAAAAATACCAATAGCAAACAGAACTATAATTATAGAGTGTAACTAGGCAAACTGCAGCTAAGTAGCACAAATTAAGATTTTTGTTTTTGCTATTTACGAAATTTTCTGTAATAATTATTCCTTTCATTTCAAATTCATTGATATGTTTTGACTTGACATAAAATTTAACAAAAGAGAAAATTTCAAAAAATAAAAATAATAAGAGAAACTCACACAAATCCCATACTTTTTGGAGTTAATTTCAAATAATACCAACTCTTATCAAAATTACCAAAAATTCATTCTTTTAATATAAAAAACGAAACCAGTGATGCAGTCGAAAAGGTAGGAACATTAAGAGATTTTAACTATGATATATGGAGAAGTAGGGATTGTAATTTGTATCTATAAGTCTTGCAGCTTTCCATAATTTAAGAAATTTTTATAATTGTTTAAAAAAGTCGAGATTATATAAAATTATGTAAAAATAAGTTGTGTGTTTCTATAAATTTTTGCGAATAATAAGAATACACATTACTAATTAGCTAATTTTACATTGCAAAAAGAGGCCCAAACTTACATTGTAATTATCTAGCCCAAAACAGAGTTGGCCCATCTATGATAACAAATCTTGTCTGTTATTTGAAAAAAAAAATGTGTTTCCACTAAATTAAAGCTATTAGTCATATGTAATTTTGCTGAGCCATTTTTATATCTAATGAATTGGATAGTAATTTTATTGAGCCATTTTTACATGTAAAATTGTAAATGAATTGGACAGGTAAACTGACATATTATTACTGTTGTTATTTATTTTACTAGGTCCTATAATTCACACCTCTTCTTTTTCCCTCTTATGCAATATTGCAGATACAACTCCAAGCATAATGCTATAAATTTTAAAAATATATATATTGTGAGAAGGAGAAAATTCAAGATAACCACAAAATTTGAATTTTTCAACTTTAAGTCTTTAAACATTTTTTCTTTAGCAAAATTCTAACTTTTTATAGGGTTTTCGAAATTCGACTTTTAGATTCAATCGAAAATGATCGAAGATAACTTTTGAGAAGGGCAAAATAGTAATTTTATAAAGAATATAAAAATGACCTTTGAGGTCATTATATCAGCCACCACCAAAAACAATGTAGAAGGCTAAAAAAACTAAGGATATAGGGCATACATATCCGTCTCTATCTCCCATGTAGCCTTACTCTCGGGCCTGTGGTGCCACTGGACCTTCACTGAAGCTATCTTCTTAGTCCTCAATTTTCTCACCTTCATCCAAAATGGCAACCGGCTACTCCTTATAAGTCAAATCTAGGCTCAGCTCAATTGTATCTATGGAGATCACACGAGACTCGTTCGGAATATAATGTTGCAGCTTAGAGACATGAAACACATGATGGACTGAAGATTGTTTGGGTGGCAAGGCAAGCCTATAAGCCACCTCTCCACTCTATCCAAAATCTCAAAAGGACCAATAAACTTCGGGTTGAGCTTGCTCTTCTTCTTGAATCTTATAACACCCTTCAAGGGTGAGACCTCCAACCATATTCTGTCACCAACCATGAATATGAAAGGTCGAACGCATCCGTCAACATAGCTTTTTTGGCGACTCTGGGCTGTCACCAACCTATTCTAAATCAATCGCACCAGCTCTAGGTCCTTACTCAACATATCCGTGCCCATGCTCTCCACCGCCACTACTCAAACCATTCAATAGGCGATCTACACCATCGGCCATAAAAAACCTGAAAGGGAGCCATCTGAATATTGGAATGGTAACTGTTGTTGTAAGCAAACGCTGCCAAGACCAAGTGTTGATCCCATTTGGCACCAAAGTCAATGACACATGCCGATAACATATATTCTAACACCTGATTGGTCCTCTCAGACTGCCCGTCGGTCTGAGGGTGAAAAACTATATTCATATCCAAACGGGTACCCAAACCATGTTGTAAGGCTCTTCAGAAGTGGGATGTAAATAATGAACCACGGTCTGACACAATGGAAACAAGAACACTATGAAGCCTCACGATTTGGCTAATGTAGAGTTGGGCTAACCTCTCGGTTGTGTACTTCACCTTGATCGAAATGAAATGGACAGACTAGTCAACCGATCCACCACCACCCATATAGAATCAAAGCCACCAATTGTAGAAGGCAAACTTATCACAAAACCATGGTAATGCGTTTCCACTTCTACTCGAGAATGGACATCCTCTGTAACTCAACATCTCGTCTCACATGCTCACATTTGACCAGCTGGCATGTCAAGCACCTAGTCACGAACTCCAATATATACTTCTTTATGCCACACCACCAGTAATGCTGGCTCAAGTCATGATACATCTTTGATTCCCTTGGATGAATGAGATACCTAGTACAATGAGCCTTCTCAAGTATCAATCTAATCAAATCACTTACTTTGGGCACATAAATGCGGCTCCGAATCCTCAAAATACCATCCTAATCAAGTACCGCTTCCTTAGCATTACCCTTAGCCACCTTGTCTCAAATAATACATAATTTCCCATTTTCAAACTGCCTCTCACAAATTTGATCTACCAAAGAGGGCTGGGCTTCTATAAAAGCAAGAACTCCATCCTGATCTGAAAGTTGTAATCTCACCAACCCATTGGCATTCTCTGAACATCTCTAGCCAAAGGCTGCTCTTGAACTCGAATAGCCGCAAGACTCCCCATGCTGGAAGTCTTCCTATTCAATGCATCAACCACTATATTAGTTTTCCCGAGATGATAGATGATAGTCAAGTCATAGTCTTTCATAAGCTTAATCTACCCCCTTTGCCTTAATTTCAGATTTTTTTGGCTGAAAATATACTGTAAGCTGCAATTGTCAGTAAAGATCTCACAATGTACTCCATACAGATAGTGACGCCGCAATTTCAACACAAAGCTACAACGGCCAACTCCAAATCATAAGTGGAATAGCTCTTCTCATAGGCCTTCAAGTGCCTCAAAGCATAGACAATCATCTTCCCTTTCTACATCAACACACTACCTAACCCTACTCATGAAGCATCGGAATAAATCATGAAATCAACACCTTCCTCCGACAAGGTCAACATAAGAGCTGTAATCAATAATAACTTGAGCTTTTGGAAGCTCTGTTCACACTCATCAGACTATTAAAATACAATATTTTTCTAAGTGAGCCTAGTCAGTGGAGCTGCAATAGTGGAGAAACCCTGCACACAACGACGATAATAACCAGCCAAACTCATAAAACTACGAATCTTTGTGGCTAAGGTAGGCCTAGTCCAACCCCGAATTGCCTCAATCTTCGCTGGATCAACTCGAATATCCTCCTTGGACACCACATGCCCCAAGAATGCCACGGAACTCAACTAAACTCACACTTGGAGAACTTAGCATATAGTTTCTCCTCCCTGAGCCTCTGGAGCACAATCCTCAAATGTTTCATATGATCCTCCTCGATTTTAGGATAAATCAGAGTATCATTAATGAAGACTATCACAAATGAATCCAAATACGGCCGGAATACCCCGTTCATCAACTCCATGAATGTTGCAGGGGTGTTAGTCAAATCAAATGACATAATAAAAAACTCATAATGGCCATACCTGATATGAAAGGCTGTCTTAGGTACATCGGAAGGCCGAATCCATAGCCGATGGTACCTAGACCTCAAATCAATCCTTAAAAACAACGCAGCTCCCTGAATCTGATCAAACAAATCATCAATATAAGGAAGTGTATACTTGTTCTTAATGGCCATTTGTTCAATTGCCGATAATCAATACACATTCTCATGGAGCCATCCTTCTTCTTTACAAACAGGACTGGGGTGTCGTACTTATTCTTAATGGTCACTTTGTTCAATTGCCGATAATGGATACACATTCTCATGGAGCCATCTTTCTTTTTCACAACAGGACTGGGGCACCCAAGGTGAATAAACCCCTTACTAAATGCACGCCAGACTCTAAAATCATATGTAATCTTCGATGGCATCTTCAGCAAAACACTCAAAATCAGTTCAAAATTTGAAGTATTTAGTTCTAAATAGTATTAATGACTAATCACTGAAATAAGATAAATTTGTTAGAATTTTCTCCTCACCATCACTGAACATGTAGTGTTATGGTGGAAAAATGAAGTGTCTCTACCTTTTAGAGTTAATTTGAATTTTATTTTAGGTTGCTGATGTGTAAATTAATTAAAAGGGGAAGAATTTTGATTGGTTGCAATTTATATGTGAGAACGGTCAATTTTACTCGTACAATAAAGAAAATATTTGCTGAATTTTGTGTCATGTCAGCTAAGTGTGTTTAAGAAGTACAAATTATGAATGCTTCAGAAGTTCAATAGGAAGATGATATAATTGAGGCGTCTGGGAGAAAAATTGGCCCACCCTTTCTCTCTTTCAATAATTTTTCAATGGATGTTTTTGTTTTAAGAAAGTACTGAGGAAAATTAATCTTCAAAAAGTGTTGCCTTTATTTTATTGTATCGTGAAAGTTTATTGTCACTAGGGAGCAGCAACGAAACCATTCATAATGGAGACAATTAAAGAGAGGTTTTGAAAGAAAAAATTGAGGATGATATTTTACAAGTAAGAAATAAAGGTTTTCTTCATCGTTAAATTAATGAAAAATAAATATCATAAAATATAATTTTTTTATTAAACTAATTTGCTAAAAAATGCATGATGAATAATATATTTTAATTGAAAAATTGGAAATTTTTTAAAAAATTTCATGTGAAACTACTACTATTTTTCTTTTATCATAATTCAATCACTGCATTTGTGAAAATAACCACCGAATATTTTTTCGTGAGAAATTTCAACGAAACAGTAATGATTCTTAGTAAGTGTCTCGGATATAGAAAAAATTTGTTAGGAAGAGCTTCTCTCTAATCTAGATTAATTGAGATTCAATAAAAAAAATCATCTATTTTATATTTTGATTCGTTTATCTTACTTTTCTTTTTAATTTATTTGAGAAAGAATGTCTCTTTTTATTTTTAACAGTTCTTCAATCCTAACTTTATTTAAACCACAAACTCAAATTCTTTTTTGAATACATTATAGATGTTAAAAAATTTATGCTAAATTAAAATAAAATAAATAAATAAAAATGGAGAGAGTAATAATTGAGGAAACAAGAAAGGAAATTCAGTGACGCTACGTGCAGACATTGTGTGGCTGTGGGCGGAAAGGTCTTATCTAAGTTGGGATAAATTCCTTTTGTTTTGAAAAAAAATAATATATCACATATTCTTTTAAAAAGAAACGTGTTTGTCAACTTTATTATTATTATTATTGTTATTATTATTATTATTATTATTATTATTATTATTATTATTATTATTATTATTATTATTATTTTGAGTGGTCAGCGAAATAAAATATGATATTTTAAGATGAAGTTTTAGATAGATGTTATTTCATATACTCAAAAAATGAAAATAGTTATCTCACAATATATATAAAATCACTTATTTCATTGTTATTATAATTTTTTTTACAATAAATAATATTAAAATAAAATATGAATTGTGCATGTTTTGAATTGGAACTAGTTAAATAATGCATATAGATTGAGTAGTCATTGAAGGTTCTTATCATATTGAACTTGAACATCTAGTGTGTTAAATCATTTTGTCAAAAGTAGAATTGTTGTCTTAAGTATTTGTATGAAGTGAACTTATGATTTGTTGAAGAGATTGCTTGTAATAGTATAGTTAAATTGGTGAGAGATTAACGAGAATAATTGAATAACTTAATCGAATGAATCTAATTGGAGTTTAATATAGAGTCTTGTGAGAAGTATTGAACATCAAATAATTGGGTGAGAATAAATAACACTCAAATTTAATAAACTACATAGTCCACGTAGGAGAGGATTGAATCGTAAAATCGAATGTTTCTTTTTTGATCCAAAAAGGACTTGATTTTTAATTGATTGTGAATCTAATGAGGATGATCGTCTCTGATCTTACCTTGGAAAGTATTAGACGAGTGTAGCAACGACACCGCTTCATTATATCATCACTGGCTCATAGGTGATGGTTATAGATTAGAGAAACTCTCAATAGGATATGATAGTACTCGATATGATTGAATTGACTTGTATATGATTGAATCCTTCCCAGATTACAGTTACTCTATCTTATGTTGCTTTATTGAGTTTCGACTATCATTCTGAATTGAGTTATTGGAGTTGAACATATTTTGAGTTTGTTATCTATCCAGTCATTTTACTTTCCGTAGATTTTATGGATGCTATTTGTCGCTGCATCAATTTTATGATGCAGATACATGTGCTAGATCATTAACTAGCGTATCATTGAAGGATCATTCTTCTATTAGCTTCCGGGAGGATACCGTTTATGCTTTCTTGCTTGGAGTTTAGTATATCTATTTCTTTGAAGTAGCAATGAACCTGTCATTGACAACATCTAATTAAATATGATAGAGGTTTCATAGTCTAGACGGTGATAAATTTGGAGTTGATGTTTCTATTCCTTGGGTTGTACGTTTTCTTTCAAACAATTCACATGTATTGAATTGATTTGGATTGCCGATTTAGACACTTGTCCTACTGAGTTATCGATAGATTTCTCATTAGAAAATTATTTCTTATTTAAGTGAGTCTTCCGCTGTTGATAGGACATATGTTCAGATCAAGTGGTTTGCTTGGAAACCAATAATGATTTCTGAATGCCGATCACCTCTAAAGTACCCTTTCAAAGGTGTGACAATTTTTTGACTAAAAAAATAAAAATAAAATAATATCATATCAAATCTCATAATTTAGGAGCATTATTAAGCCATTTTCCAAATTTTTTTTTAAAAGAAGATCAAATCGTACCTATACAAACCCATTGATATTGTGCAAGTTAACCAAGACTTTAGTTGGACAATAAATATTTAAATAATTTTATCAGTTGGTATCTAGTATTCCATCTGTACTAAATTAATTCATGTGACAAACATGTAACATAAAAAATTTTATATTTACTAATAATTAAATTTTAAAGTACTTGTTTTATTCTTACTAATAAGATTATTTCACACAAATACGTATGACTTATTTTAGACGATAAATTT
>JAPFFP010000089.1:5441339-5459146 GCA_026153255.1 Solanum medicagineum
AAGGGGTAGTGGGGGGGGGGGGGGGGGGGGGGGGGGGGAGGGGGGGGGGTGAGAAACTTATATATGAGATGTAGTTTAATTCAATCAATTTGCTATGTATGATTAAAAAAATTACATTGCTATAAGTTATAAATATTTTCTAAATATGAGATAGTAAGTAATTTCTCCGTTTACACTAGCTTATATTTTTGAAGAAGTTTTGAAACACTTGCATTTCATTCTTTTTTGGTTTCCAAAGGTATTTCCAACCCGACAGGTCAAAGATTAATCTTTTCCGAATCTGAGCTTTATTTAAGGGTTTATAACTGGCTGGCTAATTGATTGTTGCATGCACAAAGTGGGGATCAAACCCGCGATACTTATTTAAACGACCTAATAAGCTAACCACTAGGCCAACCAAGCCCAATTACTTGCATCTCATTCAAGTGCTGCATTATAATAAAAATGACATGCAGATAAATTTCTAAAACTCTACTTTAAAAGCAAGTCTAGTAAATAGGAGGGAAAGATTAGGTGCAACTTAATTGACAAGTTAATTAATTAGAAATTGCTTTTTGGAAACTAGGTGCTTGTCATTATCAGTTAATTAATTAAAATTTAGAAATAGAAGACCCCTCCATGTGCACACACGTAATAGAGTCCACTATTTGTCACAATCCTTTCGATTATTTCCTTTGCTTCTAATTACTTCTTTTGTTAATTATATATTATTCAATAATTATATTTCATAGTCAGGGTGATAAACATGACGCCGACATTTTAACAACAAAATAAATCATATAAAGATTATCTTTATTATAATCCTAGAAAATACTGAAGAAATCACTTGGAAGTCTCCGACCAAAACAAGTTGCCAATTAATTAGGGATTTAATAATACCTACATAAGTAATATCGATATTTGTTATGTTGATTTTAATTATACATAAATTGTAAAAATGTATAAAATAAGATATTAATAATATACAAAGTTGCATATATTTTTTTATACGTTCTCCCAAACAATCCCTTGATGAATTAATGTGCAAGTCTAAAATCATTAGTTTATAATTAATTCAATTCAATTATCGTATTACTTTTTCTATTATTGTTCATTTTTTTTCATTGGTTTTGGCATATGAATTCTCTTTTATTATTATATACTTTTCTGTTTAAACAAAAGGCTTAACTTGACTTGCCATAAAGTTTAACAAAATAAAAAAGAGAAGTTATGTTAAATATAAACAAATGTACTTTAATTTAATTTTATGATCTTAAATATATCATATATAAAATTAAAATTAAAATTTTACAGAAAAAGACAAAGGATCATTCTTTTTGAAATCAACGAAAAAAATTCATTCTTTCTCAAATAAAAAAATATTTATTTTACGTAATTTTTATTAGGCTTTAACTTGAATCGAGGCTAACGAAAACAGTTGCTGAGTCTTTATTATGAGGTGACAATAGACTCTTGGATACATTGCACTTCAATTAATTTAAGTGGTCATTTGTGATAATAATTTAAGTGGTCATTTGTGATAATGACGAAAATTAGTAATAAGTGATACTAAATTAAACTAGGCCAATGAATTTTTGAACAGATAATCAATTAGTGGTTGATCAAATCATCTCAAGTGTGATGGAACGATTATCTACTTCTCAACACGTGCGATGTACGTGTGAGTTATGAATAACTATTTATGAAAAAAAGTATAATAATTTTTTAAAAAAATTATGAGCGTGAATTATTATGTATTTGACTTTTTTTTATCTTCAACTAGGATAATACAAATATTATTTAAAATTGTGATTTTTATAATATGCAAATAGTCCGACACCTAGAGGATCTTCTTGAATCATTTCTTTCACACCTCTATTGAAAATATATTTTTGTTTGTTCTTCGACAAGCTGATATCTGAAGTAATTTATTATTCTTATCTTTCAGTATCTTCTAATTCATGACATTCGATCTTCTTTTCTTAAGATTCATAAGTTTTAGAAAAGAATTAGGCAACGGTACTCGTTTGTGTGGTGTGTTCCGTTGTAAAATTTGATTAAGTTTTGATTTTCATCCTACAAAATAAAGTATAATGAAATTATACTCTTGTGCTTCATTATTCCATTTTAATAACAAACTTATATAAATTTGTACAATTTGATCTGATTTTAATCCCACTTCAATTTCTTCACTGCTCCATCACCTGATTAACGTGTGCTTATATCTTGTTGTTTACCGTTAACATTGTAGTAGATATATTCCTAATTTGTTAATGCATTTTATATACATGGTAGGAAGTCTTGATTTATTTTTTTTTAATTTTATGACAATATACCTTATGCGGCAAGAGATTATTAGGTACTAAAGTACAACAACAATAATGTATCGAGTAAAATTTCACATGTAAGGATCGAAAAAGGATAGAACGTACGCATACTTTATTATTAGCATGTGAAAGTAGTGAGTTACCATTAAGACAGTCAACATTCTATTGACATTTTTTGTGTTCACATCTATAAATAATGGTGAATCAGAATAACTTTTAAGAAGTAAGAAGAGTTGAACACAAAAATAATAAAAGCGATTTGCGTTGTCTGTGAGCCAGGAGTAGTTGTTTCTAATAATGTATACCGTGTGAACCAGGGGTAGTTGTTTGGAGTGCCCCATTCTTTCACAAGCAGTAAGTGATTGTGCGTTGTCTGTGAAAGGATATTATAAATAGGTGCATCTATTCTGAAGAGGAAACTGAATCGGCTGATAGGTTCTTCTATTTGTAGAGTTTCTTTTTTTAAAAAATTAAATAGAACATATAAATGGATAATAATAAAAATATTTTAGTAATTTAATTTTTAAGGGTATTAGTCACGATCGAGAGGTTCTCGGAGAAAATCGTGTCAAACATTAATATATATTACACCATATTAATATATATTTTATTAAACTGATTTGGCCTAGAACTATATTAGAACCTATAATTTGGTGGAATGAGTAGGTTTAGTTTACTATTTTTAGTGTGGGCACACAAAAAGAAGATAACCTGTGAGCTTTCATAACCATATAGATGATATAAACTCATAAAGCGATAAGTTCATGTGTCTTGGGAACTTGTCATGTGTCAGTTGAGAAGGGGATTGTTGGGTGAGCATCAATAATTAAAAAGAAATGAAAGTAATACATAAATCACTACACGAAAAAAAAAATGCGTTCTGTCACAAATTCACTATGAAAAATTGGGTTAAAATTGAGAATGAAAGCCGACAAATAATGTTGAATTTTAAGAAAAGTCTATGTAGTTTGCATCATCAGTTTCACAAAATTGATAGAGAATTAGTTAAAATCGAGGAAAACTGACTCTATTCGTAATTAATTTTTCATAATGTTAAAAAAAATATAATCTATTTGAAATCTAATTCAGGTATTTTTTATGACTTTGGATTGATAATTCCACCATTCGATCACATTCTCCTTGATGAAATGTTTGCATCATTTTATTTTCTTTCATACTCTTTAACTACATCAAACCGAAGGAAAAGGTCAGTTAAAAACGAGGGACAACCAACATTGTTAATAATTGATTTTTCAAAAATATTAAAAAATGTAGCTACTTGAAATGAAACTCAGGTACTTTTTTTTAATATCGGATAATTTTATCACTCCATCACACATGCCCTTTGTTGAAACATTTGCATTATTTTTATTGTACTCCTTAATTGCAATTGTGCACTTCAAAAATCGATAAAGTCGCTTGATTTTTATAAAAAGAAATAAAATTGAGGAACTGCATCAATTGTTTTTAATAATTTTTTTGAGCAAAAAGTTGTTAGGTTCATTATATAACGTGAATGAAGTTATTCCATTCATGAATACTCATATCATATGAATGTAATCTTTTGGATCACCAAAAGATGTGGTGCAATGAATAAATTTTTGTTAAGTGTTCGTTTGTCCACGAATGAGACTTTACGCGGCGCAAATTCAAATTAGTCGAACCATCAAACCAATTCTTGGTAAGAGCTTAATTCATATTGCTAATCATCACATTTTCTTGATTAGAGAGGGGTCATATTTCTAATCACCATAATCTTAATCAAGAATATGATGTTACTTAACTTTTAGTCTGAGCTAGCCTGATGGTTTTCGTAGTGATTAGTGCATCTCTCATGTGTTGTCACACAAACGAGGAACCTTTAATGAGATAATCACTTTATCATGTTTCCCACTAATCAAATCCATATGAAACAATAATTATTTAGAGAAGATAATCCTCAATTTGTCGGTTATTAAGTTTTCCGTTCACTGGATTTGGATACTAATAATGATTTGACTTCATTATAAACGTACAACATGCTTTTTACTAGGAAACTTTTGCCAATTTGTTTTCTACGTGATCTTTAAATATTTTTGACAAATTATTTTTGGATAAATTTGCATCATGCATTTAGTCACAATTTTTGAAGAAAATATTTGAATGTTTAAGAATATGATTATATACCCATAAGTTTTTAAAATTATTTAAAATATTCATAAGTTTGCATTATCATTTTGTAATGAATATATTCCTAAAAAATTATGACGGCAAATACAATTAGTATGAATTTGAAAAAACTAAGAAGAAAACAAAGAGGAAATATCATTAATTTGTATAAAAAAACTACTTATAATTGGAATCAACTTTGAAGCGCAAGCTCAGATAAAAACTAATTTTGTACAAATAAAATATGACTTCAATTTTGTCCAAAACTATATATGATGGTTCTTTTTATACATGATAAAAAATTGAGGTAATTTTAACAATTTTAAACATTTCCAAATACTAATTTTTCTTGTATCTAGAAAATGGGGATTTGGAATGCAAGTTACCAATTTCTTTCTTCGTGCAATCCTCCATGACTTGATTATTCCCAGAGTGGCTGGTTGAGAACCACTATTGCGGGACAATTGCCGATTTAAGTCAAAAACATCTCAGAATCATTTTTGTTTCTGATATGTATATATATATATATATCTAATATTAAGTTGTTTTTCCACAACATATCGATGTGTTTCAATGTTGTAATTGAATGAGATTTAACTTATTGTTGTCTTTCTTGCTTTGTGTCGCAGTCTTGGACTGTAATGAAATTGCCCACCTAATATATATATTACATGTTTGGATATAAGAAAAATCAGATCATAATAGACTATCCAAGTTAGGTCCAAAATTGCAGCCCAAGACCTGATTCCAGATTAAGTGGGCTTACATTACTCAAATTTAGGAAAGGAAAAAATTACTGACGTGGGTATTTTTTAATAAATAATTATTAATTTTAGTATTAATATTTTTTAGTTATCATCATTTATAGTAATATGTAGCAAATGTTATGATAAATTTACAATTATATTAAAAGTTAATTATGCATGTAATATAAATGTATCTGTAATTGTTTAAAAATATATTATGTTTGTTTGGTAAAAAACTAACGTAATATGTATTAAAGTGTATAACACATGGATTATCTATCAACACAATTTGTATTTTATATGTTTTATAAATATAAATACATTCTAAAACACAGATACAAAGATGCAGAGGGAAGTGAGAGAGACAAGTGAAAGAGGAGAGCAGAGAGATATATTCACCGAATATAATATATTTAGAGACAAATATACCATATCTAAAGATAAATACGACGTATCTTGAAAGGAAATATATAATTATTAAGACTATTGATGCATTAAGTAATTAACGCCTATACTAATACAATTTATGAAAGTTGCTCAAAATTTCCCTATCTTTATCGATAACTAATTCGTGGAACATGGACAGATAAGTTGTTTGTGTATACTATTGGCATAATTTTACTCAGTAAGATTCCTCCGAGTAGAGAACAACTTATGCATGATTAATACAACTGTGTATGTATAAGAAAGAAAGATTTCTTTTAAATATTTGTGGTTTAAAATAAGTCATAGATATCCATCACTATAAACCGTCACACAAGAGTAAAATGAAAACTTTAAGTTACAAAATGTATCTTTTTCTTTTATACTGACGAGAGATTCCTTTTATATAGATCATGTAGTAACATGCAATAAAAGGTCAACCATTATATATAGGAATATGGTAATGTCATGCAATAGTTTTATTGAAAGTCAACGCTAAGTATTTAATTTCATGATTGGGCAAAGCCAGCTCTTGCATGAAAAAAGTTCAAATAATGCATGGTACTTAGTATTATAAATAACCAATATGTGTCACATAGCAAGAGCATCAACAAGTAATTAACTAATGGGTTTCCCAAGGGTAGTTCTGTTGTTGATTGTTGCAATAATAATTCCTCTTTGTAATGCACAAGGCTTGAAATTTGGGTACTATGAGAGAACATGTCCAGGAGCTGAGGCTATCGTGAAAAAGACAACTGCACATTACATCTCTAGAGCACCAACTCTAGCTGCTCCTTTGCTTAGGATGCACTTCCATGATTGCTTTGTTAGGGTAATTAATTTTCATCTCATTTCCCGTAACAAGCATCAGAGATATAATGCGTGTGTTTGTGCAGGGATGTGATGGATCTGTATTGCTTAACTCAACAAACAGGAATCAAGCAGAAAAAGATGCCTTTCCAAATCAATCGCTTAGAGGATTTCAAGTGATTGATGCTGTAAAATCTGAATTAGAACACAAGTGTCCTGGCGTCGTTTCTTGTGCTGATATTCTTGCCTTAGTTGCAAGGGATGCAATATCTATGGTAATGTAAATAATTAAGGGTTCATTGTTAATTTTTAATTAATTAATTATGGTTTGCTAATTTTACAGATTAAAGGACCACATTGGAATGTTCCTCTGGGAAGAAGAGATGGAAGAGTGTCAAAAATGTTGGAAGCCCTTTTCAATTTGCCACCTCCCTTTGCCAATATTACTACTCTTAAAGCTCAGTTTGCCTCTCTTGGTCTCAATACAAAAGACCTAGTTGTTCTATCAGGTAAATCGATTTGAGTTGCACATCAGGTTAAAACCTAAACAAGTTAACTTTATTCTAAGATTGAATGATCTTCTGTTCAGGAGCGCATACCGTTGGAACTTCTCATTGCTCCTCCTTCACAAACCGAATGTACAACTTCACGGGCAAAGGTGACTCTGACCCAACCATGGATGCTAACTACATAGCTCGTTTGAAGAGTAAATGCACCTCGATTAACGATGTGACAACCATTGTTGGGATGGATCCAGGAAGTTTCAAGACATTCGATGCAAGTTATTACAGTCTTGTCGCTAAAAGGAGAGGGCTTTTCCAATCTGATGCCGCCCTTCTTGATGACAATGAGACTAAAGCTTATGTGAAATTACAAACTATGTCCCATGGATCCACGTTTTTCAAAGATTTTGCTGAGTCGATGGAGAAAATGGGAAGGATTGGAGTCTTAACTGGCAAAGCTGGTGAAATTAGGAAACGTTGTTCTTTTGTAAATTAATTACTTCTTCATATGTTTCTCATTGTTTTGCTTTGACTTCTTAAATTTTGATTATTTAAATTATATCTTCTCTTATTAGATATAATAATAATGATGATATGGTTGTGTGTGACTAATAAATTAATTGTAATGCAACATTATCATTTTTCGCAATTCGATAAATAATTAGATTATCTTCTTTTAGCAATATTAGATGTTTAAGAATGAAAGTAAGATTAATGGTTAAAATTGGCTAGGGGTGTCAAAAGAATATGAAAAACCGTCTGAATCAACCGAACCAAATTAAGTAGGGGATGGTATAATTTTTGAAAAATAATCGATCGAATCATCCTATTGACACTCCTAATGTATGCCATGTACGACTCTATCGCTCACGCATGGTTATTGTTTAGTTGTCAATAATTGTTTTGCTATAATTATTAGTTGTAGGTGTCGATTTCAATTTTAAAGGACGATATTAAGTAAATTCCAAAAGGATTAAGATTTGGATTTGGTGATCTTTAATGAATAATGACCAAAAGGATCTTGCCTTTCAACCTAATTTCCCTAAAAGTCGACAAAAACTGGTCCTTTATTGTTGTGTATGTTTTGGATGATACGGTTGGCAAGGAAGCATAATGTTTTCCACCAACAAACAGATGACAATGCTGAAATGAAAAATTCAGATGTAGTCCAAAGAGTTATATAATTTCCTTTTTATTTTCGAATCAATCTTCGTTATTATGCTGATCTTTAATATGTAAAAATAAAATATAGCTATTTAAAATATATAAAACTGAAAAAACAAATAAATTTATAAGGGATTGGAAAACCATTTCTCCTGTGGAACTTCCAAGGGGTTGCATAAATAAGGAAGGGTCGAACATATAGAAACTATATAAGGAGGTGTTTGGTCTGCCTTTTTAGAAATAACTTATAAGTTAAAAAACTGAAAATCATTAGGTGTTCACATTCATATTTTGACTTTTAACTTATTTTTCACTCGGAGCTTTTACAAATAACAACTCAAAATCATGGAACAAAAAAAGCAAAACTAAAGACCCCTTTTAACTATTCACAAGAGCACAATGCTTCCTAATTTCACCATCAGAACCTGTTTTAAATTCAACCCTTCCCATTTTTTCCATAGATTTACCAAATTCAGCATAGAACTCTTTAAGTGATCCCGCGACAAGTTGGTTGATATATGCCTTCGTTGTTGTACTTGTTATCAAGGCTGCATCAGATTGGAAAAGTCCTCTCCTTTTGAGTAAAAGCTTGTAGTAGTTGAGATCAAATGTCCTGAAACTCCCTGGATCCATCTCAACTATTGTTGTGTTATCGTTGATTGATTTGCATTTTTTGGCCTTTAGATTAGCTGCGTATTCGCTGTCTAGAGATGGATCTTGAGTACCAAAAGTTCCAGTAAAATTGTATAAGCGATTTGAGAATGACGTGCAAAGAGAGACTCCAATGGTGTGAGCACCTAAAATATTTTATATGTAAAATTTTATGCTTACAATATCCAATCATAGTCACAATTTTGGACTTGGTAAGTATGTAGGACCAAAATAAGTTTGTATTAGTACATTTGTTTCATTTTACATGATTTTTTTTTTTAATTTATATTTAGAGTTATTTAATTTAAACATCTCATCTTACATCTTTAATATGTGTCATGCTCAGTTAAATATGTCATATAAAATAAAACAATAGACGTTACCGGATAACAGGACCAAGTCTTTGAGGTCAAGACCCTTCCTAGCAAAATCATTTTGGAGAGTGGAAAAGTTACTAAATGGAGCTGGGATGTTTGATAAGGTTTCTGAAGCAATAGAGATTCTTCCATCTCTTCTTCCAGTAGGTACATTCCAGAAAGGACCTCCCTATAATAATATATAATTAAAATGGTCATATATAGCAAGGGAAAAAAAAAACAAGTCCGATGCACTAAGTTTCTGCTGTGCACAAAATTCGAGGAGTAGTCATATGTAGCAAATAGAAAATAAATTGAAAAGTTGAAGTTGTTGACGTACTATAACCACAATAGAGTCTCTAGCAACCAAGGCAATAATATCAGCACAAGAAACAACTCCAGGGCATTCAGCTTCAATTATTTTCTTCACATCATCAATGAAGGAGAAACCTCTCAATGTTAGATTTGGGATACCAACTTTTTCAGTTTGGCTTCCTGAACTTGAAGTGAAGTTCAACAGCACAGATGCATCACATCCCTTCAATCATCCCAAAAACAAAAACAAAAAAGAAATACATCAACAATTCAATTAATTGATTTTCAAATGATTTACAGTATGTCCATTTTATTTTATGTATTTTAGTTTGACTAGATACAAAATTCAAGAAAAATGAAAAATATTTCTGAATCTTATGATTTCTAATTAAATATGTTCAAATAAAGCAATGTGTAGGGATGACAATGGGACGGGGCGGGGCAGGCATGGGACGGGTTTAGAGCTATGTGGGCGGGGCGGGTTTAAAGCTATGCGGGGCGGGAGGGGGGGAGGGGGTATGCAGGGCGAGGCAGGTTTAAAATGTCAAATAGGAATTTGAAGAAATAAAGTTTTTTCTAATTAGTAAAAATTAAAATTATAAACTATTTATATTAAACATTGACTTTAATTTTATTTTTTTCTAAAATTTAAACTAGACATGTTCGATAAATTATTAGTTGTTAAAATATTCATTAGAAACTTTTAATTAACGATTAAGAAACAATTGTTAAAATGTCAACTAAAAATAGTTAATTAGTTGTTGAGACGTTAATTAGCCCAAAAAAATTAAATTCAATTAAAAAATGAAAGAACTTTAAAATTTAAGCGGGATGGATTTATGCGGGGCGGGGCGGTTTAAAAGAATTTGCGGGTTGAGCTCAACCCGCCCCATTGCCATCCCTACTATCGTGTCACCGAATCTTATGATTTTAAATATGTTATGTGAGATGCTGAAGTTAAAAGAGCTACTCCCTGTATTTCAATTTGCTTGTCTGATTTTGACTTGATACCAAGTTTAAAAAAATAAACAAGACTTTAAAATCTTGTCATCTTAAACTATTGATATATAGAAGATACCAAAATATCCTTTAAGCTTATCCTGTTAAGTATGTCACGTGCAAAACTAAAATTAAAACGATAGAACTCAAAAGCAATTAGTGATTACCCTGACGAAACAATCATGAAAATGCATTCTGATTAAGGCAGCAGCAAGAGATGGGGCATTGGGAATGTGCTTGTGGACATATTCTAAAATGATCTTCTCTGCATTTGGACAACTCTTGGCATAGAAGTTTTGTTGTAATTGAGCATGGCTAGACACTACAATACACATCAATATTAGAGGACACAGATACCCAATCAATATTTTACCCATTTTCTCTCTTAGATACTACTTAGAGTATTTCTTTTCTTTGTTGTGTTTGTGCTATATACATATCAACTTCAAAAGGAAATTTATAAGCACCAGGCTTCGAGAAAGTTAGCCAACATGTGTTTATTTTAGTAATATATATATTCTTAATTTAATTCCTATTTATTTGATTGAATAATTAGTTACTGTTTATCTCTTTTTGTGCTCATTTTTAGTAAGAAAGGTTCCTATTTCGTAATCACATGGACCTCTCTATGCATATAATAAGAAATTCCTCTTTGAAAACTTTTACGATCTAATATATTAATACTCCAAATTTTTATCAAATTAACACATTATCCTAGTTTTAAGTTAGAAATATGGGGAAAGGATGCCTACGATATTTTGGTTCGATTTTTTTTCAGTCCTTATACATAACAGGAGCTTTTAGTGTATCAAATTCCTTTATCCCATTTTTAAGTATTAATATCAATCTTTAATCAATATCTTTTTAGGGAAAAGAAAAAATTCTATCCTCTGAACCAAACATCAGAAACCATTTTTCCAAATTATTTTTCTAATAAGTTATTTTTCGAATAATTTTCTTCGAGAAAATGACTTTCATCATACTAAATACCCATTATTAATTACTCCTTACATTGAACCTTTTTTAACACTATTTCTTATTAGTTCATTAAAAAAGAAAGACAAAATTCTAATTAAATTTCTTTAATTAGAAGCTTTTTTGGTTACATAAATATCATGATACATTTATGATTACAATTTTAAAATTTTTTTAATTAATAAATAAATATCATGATACATATAGTTTAAATCACATATTTCAAACATAGATTTTTCTTAAACTCTGTATATATCGATTAAATCAAAATATAATAAATAAATTAAAGCGATTGAGTAATAGTCTCTTACACGCACGGAAAAACGAAATGTCGTGTTTGTTCTTTTCTTTGTCCCTTCAATTATTTCTAGCTTTCATGGCTGCTTTTGGAATTGAAAATAGAAAAACTCACCTGCTCCTGAAAATATATAGGTACTACTCTTCTCACCCTCTTGTCCTACTTAATTCGTGATATTTTTCTTCTCGATCAGCTTCAAACACTACAAGAAAATATATTTATAGCTACAAAATTTAAGTTATGACTTTGAAAATTGTAGTTATTATTTAGTACTAATAGCTACAAAAATTCAAATTTCATGATTATCTAAAAATTCATCGAATTTCTTGGTCAAACTTAACTGGACAAAGCTAAATCCTTGTTTTTGCTGCAACTGCTAATGATCGTGACACTAATTATCTAACTAGCAACAATTTTATTGATACACTAATATTCTGTAGCTAATGATAAATTTTTGTCACCTGATAAAAGTAATTGTAAAAATAGTAACCCTTAGCTACAATAGTAAACCATATCAGTAAATCTTTTATAGCTTATTTTAATCATGAATTTTAAAAATATTTTCTTTTAAAAATTTTGTATTCAATCAAACATTTCACCTCGAGGTGACATGTTTAATGTTTAAGACAACAAGATTAGAAGGACATTTTGGTACATTTGACATAACTTTAATTTAGGACGACAAGATAAAAAAGTATTCTTTATTTTCTTAAACTTCGTATCAAGTCAAATTAAGTCATTTTTTTTAAATGGGGGAGTAAGTATTTCTCTCTTGTTCTAAATTATTGGTCATATTTTTCTTCTCGATTAGTTCCAAAACAAAATACTTTATTTTATTTTATTTGACATCATTTTTTAAGTTTGTTTTTTAAGAAAATTAATGTTAATCTTATTTTTATTATAAATTTAACTTTAAAAATCTTCTTCTATCCTTGATAAAATGATCTACAGTAACACAAATATCTAAAAAGTTATTTTAGATAACAAGTTTAAAAAAATTTTCTTTATTTTCTTAAATGTCGTGTCAAGTCAAATGATTTCCCATAAAATGAAATGAAGTACCTTTTATATTGAGTAATAATTTTTATTTTATTCTTAATAAAATGACTTATAGCTATAGGGTGGAAGGTTAATAGGCTGATGTCTAGCCTTATGATGTAGTAGGTTAATATGATTAGTCATGTACTCATGTCTTTATATCTTACGTTGATTATTGTATGTCTCATATTTGTTTCATGTATCACATTTATATATTATCACTTGCTTCTGCTTTAGTCATTTCTCTTTTATATCTAGTATCTTCTGCTTTTTGGGGCTTGATATTTTTGAGTTGGGGGTCTTCCGGAAACAGTCTCTTTATCTCTATAAGATAGTGGTAACCTAAGGTTTGCGTACATTTTGTCCTCCCCAGACCCCACTTGTGGGATTCCTTGGATATATTGTTGTTGTTATTTATTACTCCCTCTGTCCCTGACACCCTTTCCTTTTTGGTCCGTCCCAAAAAGAACGTTATCTTACTCTGATTAGAAACAATTTGACTTTAAAATTCCATTTTTACCTTTAGTGAAATGAATCTCAACCACACAAATTTCTCATAATGATTTTATACCACAAATTTCAAAAGTCTCTTAAATATCGTGCCAAGTCACAAGATGCCACGTAAAATGGGACGGAAGGAGTATAAAATTATAAATATAAATTTTTAGACTCTGGAGCCAATCATACACTTGGCGTTAATTGTGACAAAAGGAACATCAAAATAGGAGGTAATACCTGCTACGGCCTTAGCAGCCGGGACAGCTCATAAATATGACTTCATTTTGTATGTCAAATCGGTTAACTATTGAAACTGCTTTTCTACTTATTTTATTTCAACTATATTCAGTGAGATCAGGTACACAATATAAGTAAACACACAAATATTAATAACTGTTTGCAAGTCGAAACAAAGTTTGTATGGGTTAACAACCGATCATTAGGTGCATAACAATAACAATAACAACATATACCCGGTGTGATTTCACAAGTGAGATTTGAGGGGTATAAAACTAATACGTCAAAAATAGAATATATCATATAGTCTTTTTTATGCTATAAATAGTGATCTTCTAGCTGTTTATTGTAGCCTATCCATTTCGCACTTGAGCTTTATGATCTTAAGTTTCATAAGTTACGTTATTGAAGCGTAATAATATATATCAAGCTTTTTCCATGAAGCTCCTAGCTATCAGCATCAGAATCATGTGGCTTATTCTATATATTTTACTCATTTAATTATCTTGTTGCTTGGGTTCAATTCCGTACTTATTATTTCTTTTTAGTCTTACTCATATCATGTGCCAAATCGCGTATTTTGGTGATTTTAATTCATGTGTTCTTGAGTCATACCTATAAATTCAATGATTTTGCTTAAAGGGTAAACACAATTCTGTTTCATAAATTGGAGCATGGAAATACTTGATTAAAACTGAAACTGACAACTTTTAAACTTGTTTTTGAACATACGATATAAATATGAAAGAATATTGTTTGTACCATGTGAAATAATTATATTAATAAATCAACAGATTATTGACTACTGAATTCATTATGTATATTTAAAAATTTATAATCATAAATATTTATTTATTAGAAAAATATAGAAATATGTGATTTGTCAAACAAACCATCTAACGATCCCTTAATTTTCCCTATTTTACTAAGTGGTGAGGTATAGTGATTAATTGACCATGTTCTCATAAATAATTGTGTTAGTAATGTGGAGTTTATTTTCTTTAATTGTAATGTAATAAGGGACCCATGACAGGGATTTACGCTAAAAAGTCGAGAACAAATATTTTCCATGCAAGTGTTCACTCGATAATATAAAAATATTTTATGACAATTATATATAGTCCATCATGACGTTTTTTTCGATTCTTTTTCCTTTTATTTCCCTACTACATCTGTTCTTTTGGCAAATTTAGTGATTCTTGAATATGTAGAGTTAAAACATTTAGAGATTTCATACTCTTAAAGGCTTAAATTATACTCATGTATACTTATTTAAATGAAATATGCAAAAATAATAAGAATTTATATATTTTAGGGTTTATGTAGAAAAGCAAAATCATCTATTTCAAGTGTTTAATTCATAAAAGTTGTAATTCATGCACATTTATGTAGAAATACGTTAGAATTTAAGAAAAACCCTTGAGAAATTAAACAATTTATGGGAGACTCAATTCACTAACAGATTCATCAATTCGGGGTTTGGGACACATGGAGGAACATAATTCATGTTTTGAATAGCCTTACATACCTGGAAGTTTTGATTCTTGAACCAGCTTGGGGGAATTCACAAGATTATCTTCAAACCCTAATCTTTTTCTCTCTTGAAACCTTGCTCTAAGTTGGAGAGGATGCTTTTAGCGTAAAAAGGTGATAGCTTTGACTTTCCCCTTAGGAAATAAAAAAGAAGTCTCCTGAATGTCCATGTTTGGCTGATGAAAGAACCTGACATAACGACTACTACTCGAGTAGGTCTCATGAGTAAACATGTATCCCTTATTGTATTTCCTACCAACTCATTCAACTCCTTTCCTGCCTCTACATTAACAATTCGTTCTAAAGATTTCCCCCTTAAATTATAGACAAGAGTCCCTTGAATGCCCATGTTTGTCTGTGGAAAGAATTAACGATACCACACGAGTAGGTCGAATTGCTATTGCCAATGCATCAAACACAAACACAAGCTCAATATTCTTAGGTTCTTGGTGGAGAAATTCAGCAAGATTACTTTTATTTCAACATACTCAGCACCACCATCATCATTGAGAGTTCATCTTCCAGCTAGAGGGTAAAATTTTGTTAACGTCTCTGCCAAAGAGTTTTGCAGCTTTTCACATGCTATCGCGCTACTACTAGTTGGCAAGTAGTGGCACATATATACGACCAACCATCTGATCGAACAACCAAAGCTTGAGGGTTCGAAGATGATTCGGGGTAGGAGTTGTGAGTTTCAATTCTAATTTCGCCATTGTTTGTCAATATTTTCTCGGACATTAAATTTAATAGAGGGGCCAAATCCATTTAACACCGTCGCAAAAATCGTTAATGCCATAATTAATTCCAGCGCCCTCATGTAAAGTTGAGAAGGATTTTAATTATCTTATACTTAAAAGAGGCAGTTTCAAGTACAAAGCAAGCATCAGGTCTAACGTATTTATTTTGACACTTTCAAGGATAGTTCTTTATTTTTTTTATAATCTTTTATTTTAATTTATTTATCATATTTTTTAGTCTTTATATATTTTAAATTATCCAAAAATTTATAAATTAAAATGATTAATAACTTAATATATTTAAAAGAGGGACATGTAAACAAAATCTAGACCCTTAAAATTCTATCGATTCTATAAAAATGAAATAAACAAAGTAACACGAGTTATTAAATTACTGTAAATCTCAATAATTAATAAATATTATATATATATAAATTGATTGACTCTTAAAATTATATTTGTGTCACATAATTAGAACAAAAAAAGTAACATATATTATTTCGAAATTATATAACAAGTAAACAAACTTCAATATTTAACAGATATATAAAAAAAATTAGATTAATTCTCGAAATTCTATCAGTACCACATAAATCAAGATAGTAAGAGTAAAATGTAGTATTTAAAATTTATGTAAAGAACGCTATAACTTAATATAATTAATAACTTATAATAGTTAAAATCATACTCCCTACGTCTCATTTTATGTGACACCCTTTCTTTCTTAATCCGTCCCAAAAAGAATGTCAACTTACTAGAATAAGAAATAATTTATTTAAAATTCTCATTTTTCCCTAATGAAAGGATTTTATTTTAGACCACAATCTTCAAAAGTCTTCCTTCTTTTTTATATATCACGTTAAGTCAAACCATACCGCATAAAATAAAACCAAAAAAATATGAAAACTTAATTGACTCTTCAGATTTTATTTATATTACATAAATTAAGATTGAAAAATAACACATATTATATTCGTATTGATATAAGCTCTTATATATGGATTTTCGAACCTACCAACGTGATGAAGTTAATGGCTACTCAAATTCTACAAATTGCGCACACAAAAATATTGTTTTTATTTTTTTAGATTAATAATCTTACCCAACAAGCATTATGTTAAGTGTGACCCAATTTATGACATAGAGAATAATTTAAAAAGTTTGAAAGGATCAAGACGTGTGTGGAATTCTCTAGAGAAGTTTGGAAGATTTTAAAGACGTGTGGAATTCTCTAGAGAAGCCTGGAAGGTTCTAAACTTGTGTGGATCTTAAAGGAGGAACTCGGAAAGTTCTAGAGCATTCAAGATAGGTGTGGAGAATTCTTACATCTTGTAAATATCTAAGATATTTTGGTAGAGGTTTCTAGAGACTTATTTGTAGCCATTGAATCAAATTGATCCTAGCCGTCCATTGAGGAGGTGAAGTAATATATATACCTCCCCATGACATTCATTTTGTAACCATCCAAGAATCCAAAATCAAGAAGCAAAATATCAATACAAAGAGCTTCCTTTTATAATCACCTTCCATACTCTCTCGTCTTCTTCACCCACATTTCTTATTATTTATGTATTGTGAGAGTTTGTTATTTTTTTTTATTACCTTAATACCAAAGGATTATAATACTCTCATAATATACTCGTATTATTCATATTGTCTATGTCCCTCATTTTGTTACTTATCTTGCATCCATTCTTCCCTATTCTAAAATTTCTCACTTTATACACACTTCTGCCTCCACTCCTAACACACCATCAATTTAATAAGTTAAAAAATGAAAACTCTTAATTAACCATCCAAGAATCCAAAATCAAGAAGCAAAAATATCAATACAAAGAGCTTCCTTTTATAATCACCTTCCATACTCTCTCGTATTCTTCTTCACCGACATTTCTTATTATTTATATATCGTGAGAGTTTGTCATTTTTTTGATTACCTTAATACTTGATAGATTATAATACTTCATAATATACATATTATCCATATTGTGTGTGTTGGAAGAGGATTGCTATTAATATTTAGGAGGGAGGCTTTTAGGCTAAGGGAATTTTGGAAGAGTAGAAAGATTT
>JAPFFP010000089.1:5463766-5475353 GCA_026153255.1 Solanum medicagineum
CAAACCGCAATTGTATTGGGCGGACAGCGTCATCGCGCCGCCCACCCATTCGGGGGCCACCTCTGAGAGATCAAACATTTGGGGGGGGTGGGTGGAAAAGTTCAAGAGAGCCTGAGTTGAGGGTGCTTCATCTTCTGCTAGACTACCGTGCTCAAGTGCCCAAAGGAAAGGACCATGTTTGCCACTTGTCAAGGGCGTGGTGAGAAATATCAAGGGAAGTGTTTGTCGGGAATTGCGGATTATTTCAAGAGTGGCAGTGTTAGGCATAAGATGAGGGATTGCCCAGTGGCCTCAAGGAAAGGGAGAAGAAGGGTATAAACTACTAATGGCAATGGTAGGAGAACCCGTGCTAGGTGCCCAAAGTGTGGGAGAAATCATTATGGCACATGTTTGAGGAACACAGGTGCATGCTTTGGGTGTGGCAAGATGGGCCAAAAGATTGGTAAATATCCATATGTTCAAAAGAAGGGTAAGGGTATTGGTGATCAAGCTTCTTCCCCGTGCCACAAGTGTGGGAACTATCATCTGGGTGATTGTTTGGCCGGTTCGAGTGCATGTTTTGAGGGTGGTGCAAAGTATCATGAGTCTGGACCTTTTCCATGGGTTATTAAGGATTATGAGGATGACCATCGACATGTCCAACCATACCCCTCTAGGGGTCACTAGACTTGGCATGATGTTTCATAGGTATGTTGAATGTTTTTTATTTTGATATGTATGCATTGATAGACCTGGGAGCCACTCTTTCTTTTATTACTCTTTTTGTTTCCAAAATGCTTCATTTTAATCCCGAATTATTGTGTAAACCTTATGAAGTGTCTAGCCCGTCGGTGAGTCCATTATTGCTAGGAGAGTCTATAGTAATTGTTCCGTGCTCATTTTGCATAAAATCTTGCCTTCAAATTTTGCTGAACTAGATATGGTGGATTTTGATATCATTATTGGGATGGATTGGTTGCATGTATATTATGCTTCTTTTTATTGTAGAACCCATAAGGTTAAATTCTAATTCCCTAATGAACCCATCCTTGACTGGGAAAATTATGATGTGGTGGTCAAGGGTGGATTTATTTCTTGTCTTGAAGCCCAAAAGTTGATCTCTAAGGGTTTTCTCTATCATGTTGTGAGGGTTAGGGGTGTTGAGTCTAAAGTCCTTCCTATGAGTCGGTTCTGGTAGTTAATGATTTTCTTGATGTCTTTCCTGATATTTTGATTTATGACAAATGCCCCGGCTATGCTTATGGATCTCATGAATAGGATCTTTAAACTCTATCTTGACTTGTTTGGGATAGTTTTTATTAATGGTATCTTGATCTATTCCTGGAGTGAAGGAGAGCATGTGAATCACTGGAGGGTGGTGTTACAAATCTTGAGGGATGAGAGGTTGATTCCTAAATATGAAAAGTGAGGTTGTGGGGTAACAAGGGGTGATTAGAGGAGTACACCGGTTGGCTAGGTTGGGAATATATGAGGTTGGATGAAGTTGAGAACGGTAATGTAGTGGTTTTAATGGTTCCGAATCTTCCTTGGTTGAAGAGGTCAAGTTAAAGCAAGACCTATATCCCACCTTGCTAGAGTTGGATGTTTTAGTGGAAGATGGTAAAGTGGAGGTTTTCTCCTAAGGGGTAAATGGTGTCCTTAGGTACTAAGATAGGTTAGGTGTGCTTATGTTGTTGATTGGGTTCACTTGAAAGTCCCACCCATAAAGGGTGTGGCCCGGTTTTGGAAGAAAGGGAAATTGAGCCTAAGGCTTATGGGTCCTTAGAGAGTGTTAAGGAGAATTGGTAAAGTTTCTTATAAATTTGAATTTCCAATAGAAATGGATATGGTTCATCCGGTCTTTATATATCTATGGTGAGGAGATGTGTTGGCGGCCCAAGTGCTATAGGACTCTTTGAGCTTGTGGTGTTGTGAATGATGTGGATGATGAGTTGGCTTGTGAGAAGGTTCTAGTGGAGATATTGAATGGATATGTGAAATGGTTGATTAATAAGGATATAGTGTTCGTCAAGGTCCTTTGGAGGAATCATCAAGTCAAAAGTGTCACTTGGCGAGCCAGAGCGAACATGAAGAAGCGATATCCGTACCTCTTTTGTTCTATTCAAGCTTAAGATAATAGAACTAAGTCCTTTCTATGATTTCAAGTCTTAAGTTTTAGCCCTTATGTCATTTGCATGCATCCATGTTTATGTTGACAAGTTTATGATGATTTTGACTTTCATGTTGAAATTTTTGAAATGATGTTTAAATGCACTACATTCATGTTGGGCTGAAATCTTCATGATTTCTTCTCTTATGTACGCTTCTTTGACATTCAAGGATGAATGTTACCAAGGTGAGATATTGAAATGCCCCAAAAATGCGCAAACATGCCCATAATCATAAGTTTCATTTATCTCAAAATTCATGCGTGATATCAAAAATTCGACTTCATATTCGTGACTAGGGGCAAAATTGAGTGGCAGATTGATATAACCTCGATTTTAGAGCACCCATAGAAAAACTTTAATTTTCCAAATTTGCGGATTCCAGAGACGATCTGTGCCCTGACAGCGACGCGCCAGGGGCACGGATCAGTGTTATTTTGTGTTGCAATTTCTATTTTGGCCCCAGGGCCTTGGGGTCATATCCCCATGCCCAATTTTGAGTAAAAACACCTATACTTAGTCATTTTTCAACTCTATATCACTCAAGAATGTCACAACCCAAAAATGAGCGTGATGACACTCGCTCAATCCCACCAGAACGAGTCAGCTTCAACCTAAAGGATCAGCCTCAACCTAAAGGAAAAATAGAGATAACGCACGAAAGTAATTAAATATAGAAGATAACTAAAGCTGAAAATTTTCATAAACTTAAATACCACCCAATGATTGGTTGTCACGTGTACAGATCATTAATAATATAGAAAATCAAAAAAATACTAGTCCAAATTATCCTTCTTCTCGAATAGAACAAGCAAAGAAGAAATGAGAACAAGAGAGTCAGCCATATGACAACAACTACCTCTCTTCGTCTCCTGGGAACCTCGGATGATTAAGGAAGATACTATTCACTATCCGGGCTCACAACCTATACAAGTGTAGAAGCAAGGGGTGAGTACCAAATATAACGCGGTACCCAACAAGTTAACTAACAAACCAGAGTAAGTCTAATAAAATACACAAACTCCTTTCGTCCCAATCGACCTCCACGACTATAACCTGCACATAAAGTCAGTCCAGCCTAACAATGCCTAATACATAGTAAAGATGGTCAATCACCATATCACAATTCCAAAGCACAAGCTACAAGTGATGACATAGTCAATCACAAGAACAACGACATGTTGTGCAATAATATGCGAGGATGAAATGAAATGCTTATGCAATAATCACCAGCAAAGACCTCAGCATCATAACATTACTGAAAAATATCTCAACATTATATTATTGCCGGCAAAGACCTAGGCATCACAATATCATCATAATTTTTCTGATAAAGACCTCGGCATCACAATATTACGGTAAAGTTTTCAACATTGTAATTTCACAAGCAAAGACCTCGGCATCATATCTCGACCGGTAAAGACCTAGGCCCCAATATTTTTCGTCTCACTCATATCAATATCCGGAATCAATGCAAATATGCATGACATGAAATGAATGAACACGCTATGAATTTCACAAATAAATCTACTCATAATTACCAACCACAATAATATATATATGTGTGTGTGTGTGTGTGTGTATATATATATATATGTATATTTCTTATCACTTAACAACACTTTTCAATTCAAATACCATAATAAAACACCAAATCCTTTTATATTTTTAATTACCTCATTTCTTATAATATTAAAATATTTCATGTATCACACGTAGGAGAAAGGAAAATTTGATTCTATGAGAATTACAAAGTTTTGAAAGTCCACTTGCCTTAGTCAAATCACGGTCAATCTAACACTTTGGCCTTTCCGTTTCGAATCGAATCGGTAGCACCATGATCTAGTCAAATATATTATCACCATAAGATTTCAAAACTCACAATACCCATATTACTATATGTCTAGCCTAGACCCAAAGTCCAACCAATTTCATTATTAATTTCTAAAATTTCAAGTCTAGGATTTAATCTTAAATCCTTCAAATAATATAATTCTAATGGTGTTCATATAATACAAATGACCAATAATGATATCAAAAACATATATACATGTGTGTGTGTCTATATATATATCATAAAAGTAGTTCTTTAACTACAAATAAAACTTGGATCATACTACTACTAGTAACCAAATCTACAAATCTAAAGCTAGTAACGTGTTGTTATCACTACCTGTAGCCAATATATAATTTTTTTAAAATCTAATGATTAAATTGTCAATTCTAATGGAACAACAAGACCAATTTCCAATCTTAATTCACATTATTGTTCATAGAGATAAAATATTAAATTTTTTATATAAAATATTACCTCTTTTAACTTTTGATTCCTCTGACACATATAATATCACTTTCTCAACCCATCTTCCCACTAGCTAAACTATGATATTTATATACTATAATGAAATCTAAAAGAATAACAATGAAATACAGGTTAAATCATTACCTGAAAACAAATACACACTGTTTTTTTTGCTTTTCTGATGTTTCTCACTCCTCTTCTCTCTTTCTGTTTATGTTGCAGTGTGACAATCCCCCTCTCCTTTTTATAAAAATTAATGATCGTTTTTATTAATATAAAAATCCCTTAATAGGAACAATCATTTCGAGAAGGATAAAAAGATTCCCACTAGTTTATGTATTCCCATCAAGATATGCAGCCAACCAATTTTGTCCCCCATCAAAATATTAAGTTCTCTTTTTTTTTCTTTTTCTTTTTACTCACAACTAACGAGTTTAACATACATATAAAATAATATGTGGTCTTAGTTATTGAATAGTACTAAATACCTACTAAAATTTACGAGAAGGACATTGTAAGAAAATAATAGGACCGATTCCTAAAATAGCTTAATGGGTCATTACATTATCCACCACTAAAAATCATGTTCGTCCTTGAACACAAGGTAGAAGAAAGTACCCGAAGTTTCGAAAAGATGAGGATATTTAGCATACATGTCTGATTCTATCTCCCAAGTCGCCTCTCTAACTAGACAATTTTTCCATTCTACCTTCATTAAAGTAATCTCTTTATTTCTAAGATTTCGAACCTGTCTGTGCAAAATAGCTATAGGGTCCTCTTCAAATGATAAGTCTGGATTCAACACCACCAAATTGAATGAAAGTATGTGACACTCATTGGGTACATACTTTCGGAGCATGGAGACATGAAACACAGGATGCACGGATGATAAGCTTGGTGGCAAGGCTAGTCTATAGGCTACTTCTCCAACTTGCTGTAAAATCTCAAATGGGCCGATGAATCAAGGACTAAGCTTTTCCTTCTTACCGAACCGCATAACACCTTTCATAGGTGACACCTTAAGCCAAACATGATCACCTACCATAAACTCTAGGGTTTGGACCCTCCTATCTACATAACTCTTTTGCCGACTCTAAGCGGCCAACAACCGACCCTGAATCATACGGACCTGCTTCATAGCCTCCTTAAGAAAGTATATATCTAATGAGTTCATCTTGGCGGAATCAAACCAACCACTTGGAGATCTACACCACCTACCATACAAAGCCTCGAATGGATCCATCTGAATGTTAGAGGGATAGCTATTATTATAGGTGAACTCTGCTAAAGGTAAGTGTTGATCCCAGCAAGAACCAAAATCAATCACACATGCTCTAAGCATATGCTTCAACACCTAATTAGTCTGCTCGGACTGTCCATCTATCTAAGGGTGAAAGGCTGAACTCATATCCAGCCGAGTACCTAGTCCATGCTGCAAGGCCCTCCAAAAATGTAATGTGAAGACTGAACCCTGATCAGAAATGATAGAAACAGGCACACCATGCAATCTAACTATCTAACTAATGTAAAGCTCAGCCACCTTCTCCGTTGTATACTTGACCTTGATAGGAATGAAATGTGCGGACTTAGTCAATCGATCTACAACTACCCAAATTGAGTCATAACCACCCACGGTAGTGGGCAAACTTACCACATAATCCATGGTGATACGCTCCCACTTCCATGTAGGAATGGACATCCTTTGAAACTCACCTCCAGGCCATTGGTGCTCGTACTTAACCTGCTGACAAGTTAAACACTTGGACACAAAATCTGAAATGTCCTTTTCATGCCACACCACCAGTAATGCTGACTCAGGTCATGATACATCTTTGTTTCTCCAGGATGCATGGAATAATAAGTACAATGAGCTTCCTCAAGAATCAATCTAATTAAGTCAACCACCTTAGGTACACAAACTCGACCCCCAATCCTCAAAACACCATCAGGATTGAACACGACTTCCTTAGCCTCTCCCTTGGTCACTTTGTCTCTGATGATACATAACTTCTCATCCTCAAATTGACGCTCGCGAATTTGGTCCATCAAAGAAGAACGAGCGTCAATGAAAGCCAGTACACCACCTTCATCAAATAGTTATAACCTGACTAGGCCATTAGCTAAGCATTGTACGTCCTAGGCCAAAGGTCTCTCTTCAACTCGAATGGATGCTAAACTCCTCATGTGAGAAGTCTTTCAACTTAAGGCATCGGCCACCATATTAGCCTTCCCTGGATGGTATAAGATGGTCAAATCATAGTCCTTTAGCAACTCCATCCACCTACATTGCCTCAAGTTTAGATCCTTTTGACTGAAAATATACTGAAGACTCCTACGATCAGTGAAGACCTCGCAATGTACACCATATAAATAGTGACGCCACATCTTAAGCACAAGAACCATAGCCGCTAACTCTAAGTCATGAGTAGGGTAGTTTTTCTCATGAACCTTCAGCTGTCTAGACGCATAGCCAATAGCCTTTCCTTTTTGCATCAATACACCACCTAAACCAACTCTTGAAGTATCATAAAACACCATAAAGTCCATACCTGCCTCAGGTAGCGTCAAAATGAGAGCTGAAGTCAACAAAGTTTTGAGCTTTTGGAAGCTCGCGTTGCACTCGTCGGACTAATGAAAGGCTACATTCTTTTGAGTTAACCAAGTTAATGGGGCTGCAATGGAAGAAAAATCCTGAATAAATCGTCGATAATACCCAACTAACCCCACAAAACTACGAATCTCAGTAGCTGAAGTAGGCCTTGACCAACCTCTAACTGCCTCAACCTTAGCCGGATCTACTCTAATCCCCTCTTTAGACACCACATGCCCTAAGAATACTCACACTTAGTGAATTTTGCATATAAGTATTCCTCCCTCAACCTTTGTAGCACTATCCTCAAGTGACTAACATGATCAGCCTCAGTCTTGGAATACACCAAGATGTCATCGATGAATACTATAACAAAGGAATCTAAGTACAGATGGAACACCCTATTCATCAACTCCATGAATGTTGCAGGGGCGTTAGTCAACCCAAAGGACATCACAAAAAACTCATAGTGTCCATTACGAGTTCGAAAAGTTGTCTTAGTGAATATCTGATGGCCTAATTCTCAACTGGTGATAACCAAACCTCAAGTCAATCTTAGAGAACAAAGACACTTCCTGAAGCTGATCAAATAAGTCATCAAAACGGGGAAGCGGGTACTTGTTCTTGATAGTCACCTTATTCAACTGCTTGTAATCTATACACATTCTTATAGACCCGTCTTTCTTTTTCATAAAGAAGACTGGGGCATCGCAAGGTGACACACTAGGGCAAATAAATCCTTTGCTTAACAAGTCTTGGAGTTGCTCGTTCAATTCTTTCAATTCAGTTGGAGCCATTCTATACGGAGGAATAGAGATGAGCTTAGTGCCTGGCTCTAGGTCAATGGGAAAGTCACTATCCCTATTGGGTAGAACACCTAGAAGGTCAGTGGGAAACACATCGACAAACTCCTAAACCACAGGGATAGACTCTATAGAAGGTGGTTCGATACTAGTATCTCGAATGAAAGCCAAGTAAGACAAACACCCCCTATCAATTAATTTTTGGGCATGGATGTAGGAGATAACTTTACTAGGATAAGAACCACTATTACCCTTCCATTTAATCTTTGGTACACAGGGCATAGCTAAGGTCATATTTTTTGCATAACAATAAAGAATAACATGATAAGGAGAAAGCCAATCATCCCTAAGATAACATCAAAGTCTACCATATCCAGAACGATCATATCTACCCAAGTATCGTACCTAGCCAAAGAAACAAGACAGGATCGGTACACTCGATCCACCACTAAAGATTTACCTGCTGGTGTAGAAACATACATGGGCACTGACATCCGATCACACGATAAGTCAAACTCAGACGAAAAGTATGTAGACACATAAGAGTAGGTAGACATGGGATCAAATAAGATAGATGCAGGCCGATGACAAAATGGAACAATACCTGTAATAACTGCGTCTGAGGCCTCTGCCTCAAGAATTATAAGAAATGCATAGCACTGAGCTCCTCTTCCAACCCCGGTCTGAGCTACAACTTGATCTCCACTACGTGGAACCAAGTACCACTATTTGGAGTCTTACCATCTCTAGCAGTTTGACCACTGCCCCGACCCGTTGTCGGTGGAGCCGAATCTCTAACAGGAGCTACCAAATTAGTACGACGGGGTCCCAAATGAGCCTGAAAGGGACACTGTCGAATCAAATGTCCTGGATCCCTACACCTAAAACAAGTCATCAATGTAGAGGACTATTGTCCACCGAAAGAACTACTATGACCACCACGGGTATGGTCCCTTGAGAAATCTGTCCACCCTCAGCTGTTGGCATAGATGCATGCACTAGAATATGTCGCCTGAAAGATCCACCACTCCAATATGAACCCTACCTCCTAAGTACCAGAAAATTGACCCATAGTACGAGCCTTTTTAGGATCTCCAAAATCTTCTCGAACTAGCAACTCTGCCTCCTTGCCAGTGCTTGCAATAGACTGAAAAGAAGCCCCCTCACCAGCTGCTTTAAATATATAGGATCTAATCGAGAAGTTCAAACCCCTCACAAATCTATGAACTCTCTCCCCCTCGTTTGGAATCATAGCTAAGGCATATCGGGATCACTGAAAAAATGGGCTTCATATACACTAATAGTAATACCACCCTGCCTTAAGTCCTCAAACCTTAATCAGCTCTCTTCTCGCACAATCCAAGGAATGAACTGCTCCTTAAAAGCACTAGAGAACACACCCCAATCCATTGGAGGGGATCCAGCTGGTCTAGATGCTACATAAAAAGTCCTCTACCACTCCCTGGCTAGTCCACGGAGCTGAAGTGCTAAAAAACGGACACCACGCTGATCAACTACCCCACTGTATCTAGCATCTCATGGCAAAAAGTCAAAAATTCATGAGCATCCTCGTTCTTACTTCCTTGAAATTGAGGCGGTCTCATCTTTTGAAATCTTTCATAACTAAGTTGATCATTTGCCGCTAGAATTACCTCTGGAGCGGTTTGTTCCCCCAAAAGCTGGTACTGGTACCACTGGGAGCTGACCCACCTTATCCTGATGAACTATATCCTGATGCTGCCCTGAAGTCTGTTCTTCCATTCTCGGTTGGGAAATTCCCTGCATGCCTATCATACCACCCCTCTGAGTGAGGTTTTTGAGCATACCCATCATCCTCAACAAAGTGTGCCGAAGTAAAGGTGCAGTTGTGGGCTCTAGAAGGGCCTGATCCTCATTAACCTCTATTTGTGGCTCTGGAGAAGCCTCACTGGCCTACACTATAACTGGTGCTGTTCCTCGGGGCACATCCCCTTACTGACGTCACTCCACGAGCATGACCTCTAGCTCGACCCCTCCCCCTATCTCTTACTGGGGTCTCAACAATTGTCTCAGGAGTAGACTCACTTCTACCAACAGTAGTAGTAGCTCTAATTCTTTCCATCTATCAAGAGAACATTGGCACAACTTATTACTAACGAGAATCACCGCGCACGATGAGAGAGAATAAATAAATAGAAGCTTCCTAACAGTCTTCATAGCCTCTCAAAGATAAGTATAGACATCTTCATACCGATCCTCAAGAGTTTATTTAGAATTGGCTTGTACACACGTGATACCTATGAACATAGGACTCTGATACCAACTGTCAGGTCCCAAAAATGGGTGTGATGGCACCCGCTCAAACCCACCACCGAGTCAGCCTCAACCCAAAGGAAAAATAGAGATAACGTGCGGAAGTAATTAAATATAGAAGATAACTAAAGCTGAAAATTATCATTAACTTAAATACCACCCAAGGATTGGTTGTCACGTGTACAGGCCACTAATAATACAGAAAATCAAAGAAATACAAGTCCAAATTGTCCTTCTTCTCGAATAGAACAAACACAGAAGAAATAAGAACAAGAGAGTCAACCAGATGACAATAGCTATCTCTCTTCGTCTCCTGGGAACCTCGGATGATTAAGGAAGATATAATTCACTGTCCGGTCTCACAACCTACATAAGTGTAGAAGCAAGGGGTGTGTATCAAATATAACATGGTACCCAGCAATCAACTAATAAAACAGAGTAAGTCTAATAGAATACACAAACTTCTTTCGTCCCAATCGACCTCCACGACTATAACCTGCACAGAAAGTCAGTCCATCCCAACAATACCTAATACATAGTAAAGATGCTATATCACCATATCACAATTCCAAAGCACAAACTACAAGTGATGACACAATCAATCACTAGAACAACATCATGTTATGCAATAATATGCGCGGATAAAATGCAATGCTTATGTAATAATCACCGGCAAAGACCTCGGCATCATAACATTACTTAAAAATATCTCAACATCACATCATTGCAGGCAAAGACCTCGATATCACAATATTATGGTGAGTTTTCAACATCATAATTTCCCCAACAAAGATCTCGGCATCATATCTCGACCTATAAAGACCTCGGTCCCAATATTTTTCGTCTCACTAATATCAATATCCGGAATCAATGCAAATATGCATGTCATGGAATGAATGAACATGCGATGAATTCCACAAACAAATCTACTCATAATTACCAATCACAAATATATATATATATATATACTTTTCAATTCAAATACCATAATAACACACCAAATAACATTTACATTTTTAATCACCTCATTTGTTATAATATTAAAATATTTCATGTATCACACGTAGGAGAAAGGAAAGTTTGAGAATTCTATGAGAATTACAAAGTTTTGAAAATCCACTTGCCTTAGTCAAATCACTATCAATTTAACACTTTGACCTTTACTTTTTTAATAGGATCCGTAGCACAACGATCTAGTCAAATAAATTATCACCATAAGATTTCAAAACTAACAATACCCATATTATTATATGTCTAGCCTAGACCCAAAGACCAACCAATTTCGTTATTATTTCTAAAATTTAGAGTCTAGGATTTAATCTTAAATCCTTCAAATAATTTAATTCTAATGGTGTTCATATAATACAAATGCCCAATAATGAATATCAAATATATATATATATATATATATATATATATATATATATATATATATATATATTTATAAACACAC
>JAPFFP010000089.1:5475453-5501525 GCA_026153255.1 Solanum medicagineum
GGGCATATAATTCTAAGTATTTTCTTAAGCCCAAATAATTATTACAAATCAAGTTTATTTTAATTTTATTTTCAACAGTGTGCGTCCCTCATTTTGTTACTTATCTTGCATCCATTCTTCCCTATTCTCAAATTTCTCACTTTATACACACTTCCGCCTCCACTCCTAACACACTATCAATTTAATAAGTTAAAAATAAAAAATCAACAAAAATTTTAATAATTAAGCTCGAGAGGTGATAAAATTATCGCATAATTTAAGTGCTGGCAATAGAATTGTATATCATAAAAAATTTATGAATTGTCAATATTAAAATTTTAAAAAAATATTAGAAAATAAATGGCAATAGCTCCCCCTTCTCATAAGTTTAATAATAAATAAGCCAAACGTGCCGCAAAAAATAAGTAGCCTGCATTAACTTCTCTTTAATGCAAATTTTACTAGACCCTATATGAGATTACATTTATAATATCATTATACAAATTTATAATAATTTAATTTAAGGTTTCAATATATTATTTATAAAATTAGTTTAGTTAAAGTATATTTTTAAATAAAACTTTCTTAAATGCGTAAATAATCCATAAGAGTCAAGTAATATAAAATGAATAAAATAAAATAATAATTAATTCTTTTGCTCGAAATCAAAACCCTTAAAAAGAAAAAATTAATTCTTGATCTATCGTATTGGATATTGGATTAATGTTTGTTGTTCTATTGCACAGCCAATTATTTCTCCTATTTCATTTCTTCTCTTTTTTTCTTTATTCTCTCCAAATTTAATAGTAGATATAATTTGACAACATCAAAAAATCATAAATACAGAGAAAAATATTTATATTTTTATCATGAAAATCATTAGTTCAAAGATAATGGGAAATTAGAATAGAGAAATGAACTAATGCCTGATAGAATGGTAATTAAATAAATAATTATTGAATTATCCGTTCACCTATTAAAAAAATAACTTAACATAGTTATTAAATCGATACAAGAATATTAAACTGTGGCCATATTATTAATTTTGAAGGATGCCGATAAATTTCGTAAGAGGCAATTTTAAAATAAATGAACTAAACTTATTAACCATTATCCCTAACAAACAACGAATCTACTCTCACAAAAATAAAAAATATGATATGTAGAGAGCGAGTCCCAAGGACTTCAATCAAAATCCGTTAAAGTAAGAAATGCCTAAGCATCCCAAAATACCAATGGCTTTAAAAGTGGCATTTCCTTTTTTCATAACATATCTTGTGTCAATCAATCTTTGATGCTTTGATCATTTGGTGATTTGAGAATCTATTTTATCTCGTTTAAACATTAGCCTACATGAATAAATGAATGAATAAGAACTGCTTTTCTTTTTTTTGATGGATTGTGATTTATGTACACTGGCGAGGGCAGTGGTGTATTGTAAATCCGATTCAGCAAGGCTTTGCTTGCAATGTGATGAATATGTGCACTCAGCAAATTCAATATCGCTAAAGCACTCGCGTTCTCTTATTTGTGACAAATGTACTTCACAACCAGCCGGTGTCAGATGCACAGATGAGGCAATATCCTTGTGTGAAGGCTGTGATTGGGATGGACATGGCTGCATCGGGACAGGGCATCAACTTCAAAAGTTGAATCCTTACACTGGATGTCCATCTCCGGATGAATTTACAAGGATGTTCTCACTTGTTCTTGAAATGCCTACTAACTTTGGTAATGACAATAACAACACTTTGGAGACTAAAGAGAATGACAATTCATTTGTAGCTAGAAAGATCAGTGAGTTAGCTTCATGGATTGCTCCTGATTCGAATTACATGACTTCCTACCATAAACCCTTCTCAGAAAAGGTTATATATTGTTCATTTTCTCCTATTTACTTTATTGTTTGTTTTGATATAATCAGCAATGTGACCGGACTACATCACATATGTCACACGGACAATGACTTCATCATTCGGAGGTGAATTCATAATTTGGAGTCAATGAGTTAGCAATGAATGTGATCCCATTATATTTATACACTTTAAACTGTGTTTCCTACTTCATTTTGAACAGAATAGCCTACCTAGATCCTCCTTTCCACAACATATATACAAACAACAAACAAATCTTGGTGTTGAATATGTTGTACACACTAATAATACTTTCTTTGTTTACTTCAAATGCATCAAGCTTGTCCAATTAAGGATCTCGGATTGCAGGAAGGTGATGATCTCTCAAAAGGTGTTGATTTTGACGACGTGACATTGAATTTTGATTGTGGTTATGAGATTCTGGACAGTTCACAACAAAGTCATCCGAGATACTCTAATGAAAACAAGGAAATGGATTGCCTAGTCATGGAGAAAAATTCATCAGTTACAGGATCTAATAACGTGGAAACTTCTCACGAGGTTTGTGTTACAACTTTCTTACTTTACTCTCTTGCATTCCCCATAAATCGAGTGCATTACATATCAGATTCTATTGTTGACACTATTAAGGCAACTTGTTTACAACTTTTTGTTCCAAGTATGATTTAGGTTTGGTGGCTTGTTTTAATTTTTAAATATTTGTTACTTGCTATAGATGTTCCTTCTTTTTATTTTTGTTGTTGTTGTTGTAGCTTTGGTCATTCCGTTTGTACTTTTTGTTAGGCATCATCTTCAGCGCATCAAGAGTATATGGGATTGAAGTCCTCACAAATGTCTGCAGCTGCAAGTTCGACAAATCTATTGCAGACAATGAGTGCCAGTACTAATTGCATGCTTATGAATTCCACTTGCAACAGAAGCATTGGAGCCTTACCCTTTCTACCTGCACCACTTCATCCAAGCATGTCATTATCACTGTCCAACATCACTGGAGAAAGTTGTGTAGATCAAGATTGTGGATTGTCACCCAGGTTTCTGAATGAAGCATTATTGGATATGAGTTTAGCAAACTGTCCACAGAAAAGGCATGAAGCCAAGATGAGATATAACGAGAAAAAGAAAACTAGAACGTAAGTTGATCCATACTCCTACATTTGATCTTTCATGGCTTGTTTATTGCTGGTGTTATATTCATTTCATTGTCTCACTTAAATTTGTTAGGGTGGGTTAAAGTCCTACATTAGTTGGAGAATGGACTGGTGATATGTTTATACGGACTTTGGGCAATCCTCCCCTCGTGAGCTGGCTTTTTGGGTTGAGTTAGGCCTAGGTGTTATATCTTTAGAAAACTGCGACATTGTTTCCAAAAGTATCTATGTTTCAAATGGAGGGCGCTTTCACGCTCTGATCTTCTGCAACTCTTGCATTTATAGTCTTCTTAGTGTTCTTTATGTTTCTTAATTTTCACCTCGAGAAAACTTCTCGTAGGTTGTCTTGACACCAAATTGCTAGTACCATTTTATCTAATCTAGCATTTTCAGTACATAGACTAGATAAGTGATTAAATAGCAACTTATTCTCTTTATTAATACTATGCTTTGTGACATGAAGGTTTGGTAAGCAAATAAGATATGCTTCACGTAAGGCTAGGGCAGATACCAGAAGACGAGTTAAAGGTAGATTTGTTAAGGCTGGTGAAGCTTATGATTATGATCCATCTATTACAAGAGGTTTCTGAGATAAGACGGCTGATTTTTGGTCTCCCTTCTACTTTGTCAACACTTACCAATGTATTAAGGTATCTTACAACAACATGAGTCAAAATGATCAAATGATTTGCGATGTTGTTTCTATATCTCTCTTTGGCGTAGCTATGATGATAACTAGACTTAATGAGCTGAACCAACTTTCTGAGTAACCTGTAAATTGCTGAGGAAGAGGCCTAAGAATAGCTTGGAAGTCATATCTACGTATATTCAACATAAGGAAAAATGTGGACGTCTAAGTCAAAACATGCTCAAGACCTGATAATCGTGTCTTTACTTATGCTATGGCATGCCACTTTTTTGAACTTTCAACTACTGATAGTAAGTTACTGTAAACTAACTTACTGAAGGAAACCATTGCAGACCGATGATATATTAGAGTTCTGTTTTTAGAATGATATTGGTGCTGCATCACATTAACTTCTTTACTATTGAATGTAGATTTATGACAGCAGTGCGGCTTGACGTTAACTTGTTTGTCTATCTGTGTAAGCAGGCCTTTAATGAACACTGTGAACATGAAGAAGAGGTTGTCATGATTTCTACTAGACTTTTGCTTTCTCATAGGTAATTATGTCAACAATGTAATCTCATTATAATTCGAGTTTCTGTTGCTTCTTTTCTTATTCTGTTTTCATTCTTGAAGGATTGCACAGACAGAGGATACAATTCCAAAAGGACCTTTGCATTTTGAACTCAGAAAACCTCAACTTATAGTCTGTTGGTGTATGCAAATTCGAGCCTCCAGTGTCTTACATATTTGTGCCCTCTAAATAAGCTTCGATATTATTAGCACTTAGATCATTTGCCTTCACTTTTTCCTTCTCGTTTAGTAGACGATTTCTATTGGACTCGAGCTATATTCATATCATTGAATTGGCTTTAGCAATTTTTTAAATAAGGTAACAGGAATTGTGTGGCCAAAATGGTCATCTTAATTTTTCTTAGTCTTATTACAGTTAGATGCCTGTGGCGCTGAGCATGCAACCTTGGCTTCTCATATGCTTGGAAGCTGGATGCTGAGAACTTTGCATTGTTCAAAAACTAGTATATCTTTATAGACTCTTTGTCAACTAAGTGAACTCAACAAACAAAATTAATATATCCAGTAAGGTTTGAGGAGGATAGAGTTGTACACAGATCTCATCACTATCTCATAGAGATAGAGAGACTATTTTTGAAAGACCATCGGCTCAAAGTAACAATAACATATCCAGTGGAATCCCACAAGTGGGGTCTGGGAAGGGTAGAATGTGCACATACCTTACCACTCCCTCGCAGAAGTAGATCGGCTGTTTCTTGGAAACCCTCGTCTCAAAAACCCATAAGCGGTATAAACTAGATATGACAAAAAGGAAAGGAAAGGGAATAGCAAGGGCGACTAATAAGGAAAGCCAATAACAATATGTAAATATGATAAATTTAACACCCATACAACTAATAATGATAGACATTCTACCATGCCCCACGGCAAGACATCCACTTAACCCTACTAACTAATTAGCCTACTACTCTAATTCGCGACTTCCACTTCTTTTTATCTAACGTGATGTCCTCGGTGAGACCAAGTTTCGCCAATCCTGTCTGATCACCTCCCCCAATACTTCTTCGGTCTACCTGTACCCCTCCGTGTGTCTCCAAAAACCAATCTCTCGCACCTCCTAACAGGAGCATCGATACTCTTCTCTGCACATGTCTAAACTATCGCAGTCTCGCTTCTCTCATCTTATCAGCCACAAGGGCCACCTCTAGCTTCTCCCGAATGGTCTCATTCCTAATCTTATCACTCCCGGTGTGACCACACATCCATCTCAACATCTTCATCTCTGCGACGTGCATCTTCTGAACATGTGTATTTTTTATTGGCCAACACTCTATCCCATACAACAAAGATAGTCTAACCACCATTCTGTGAAACTTACCTTTGAGTTTAGGTGGTATCTTCTTGTCAGACAATACTACTAAGGCAAGTCTCCGCTCAAATGTATCTGCCTCAAATAAAAGAAAAAAATAATAGACATAGAATAACTGCTAAAATAAGAGCAATGTCAATTTTAGAAGAAAAATAAATTAAAGTAGCAAAATAATCAGAGAGCAGTAACAACACAGTCATAATAGCACGACTAATCCTATGACATATCTAAAACCATCATAAGGCAAGACAACATTCTACCCCTACTAACCTTCTCTGCTAAATCGCGATATCTACTCCTTTTTATCTAAGATCATGTCCTCGATGATATGAAGTTGCACCATATCTTGTCTAATCATCTCTCTCCAATACTTTGATGATATGAAGTTGCACCATATCTTGTCGAATATTATGTCACATTTTGTTTCTAATTTTGTATTCTTAAAAAATATAAATTCTTAGTTAACCTCAGATATGTAAATTTAAAGAGTAATTCTATTTGATAAGATGTTAGTAATGTGTTTGCATTACATTTCTTTGGATGTTATTGTAAAAATTTTACTTATTAAATATTAAAATTTGAGTTATTTAATTAAAAGCTTTAAAATATATTTTTGTAAAAGATAGATAGTTTTTCTTTTCTTTCTTTTTTAACATAAATTTTGAAACCTTTTCTTATGGTTTTAAGTGAAAATATTTATCATTACAAATTTTTTTGAGCCTTGATATTTTGGAGGCCTACAGCAATTATTACTGTAAGTGAAAATAAAATCATAGAATTTATCATTAAAATTTTTTGGATGCCTATAGCAAACGTTTTACTGGCTTCACCCTTTAGTTATTCCTCATACAAATCTTAATTTTTGAAATGATCTCCAAATATAACTTCAAATTTCTTAGAACCAAAATTTATAGCCAAACAGTGGCTTATTTATGTGATCATTTATATTTATTTTATTCAATTTAAAAATACTTTAATCCTAAATTGTTCAATAATTTGTCATTTAAGGCAAACAATGAATTTTTAATCGTCGAATATTCTCTAAATCTCACATTTATCCCTAGCTAAACTTTATATAACTTGCAAGAACAATTGAACTTTATATCGGTCAGTTTGTAATTTTCAGTTCACAACTAATTTGCATTGAATACCCTTGAGATGGTAGAATTTTCAAACAACCTCATTCATTTATGTGATTTCAATAGAGGTGGTAAAATTAATTCATGAAGATATAACTCGTTTAAGTTGATCATTTATTTATCAGTTCAGTTTGTTTTAATCTAATTCATTTCAATCTATCAAAAATAGGATAATATATAGTACAAATTAATCCATATAAATCTTCTTAAAATATTTTTGAAAAGACTTTTTTAAAATTTGATATGTTATATATAGTTATAATGAAGAAAAATAATAGTTTTATTAGATACTAAAAATTTATAAAAAAAAATAATAAAGTAATCAATACTTAGTAAGAATCGAATAAGTTGAGTTACGACCCGCACTTTAACCTATTTCAATCAAAATAACTTTTACACGAGTCAATAGTTTATCTATTTATTAACTCAATTTATTTAAACTCGCTCAAATTCAGCTCAAATCGTTTATTTGACATCTCTAGAGTTTAGGTTTACTCATCTATATTTGAGCATGTTTGGCTTAAATATTGGTGCATTTTAGTTGATTAGGATAGGATATGGACAACCCATCTCAAGCAGGGGCGTAGCTTAGGCTCATCAAGTCCTTTGCAAATAGGACATAAATGACATAATATTTTGTGTCTTAAATTCACATTCTAGACGTGACATTCAATTTTTAAAAAGGGTAACTTATAGAAATTTCGCTAAATTATTTAGATACATATTAAACGTTATCAAATTTTGATGCAACTTGATACATTCAAATATATGTATCTCGGAATATATGGATTAAAATTAGATATAATTTATTCTAGATATATTTTATACAAGTGAATTCACATATATCTGGGATACATAGAAAAATTTCGTTCGTCACTCTCCTATCTCGGTCGCGTATTTGGTATCTCAAATACATGCGAGTCATACATATATCTAGTATGATTCACATGTATTTGGGACACAGAGACAAATCTTGCTTGCCTCTCTCTTTATTTCATTGTATCTAAAAACGTATGTTCGTATCTAGATGTATTTAGTTTGAAATCTAGTTTAACATTATTAATTAATAATATAAAATATAATTATTTTAAAATATCAAAAACCTTTAATAAATATAGTGTAATTAGATAGTTTCTCCTTCTTAAAAAATCACCTAATTTAAAAACTCCAAGTGATTTATCTCATTTAACTTCTTTATGAACAAATCCGTAATTGGTAATACAACCAGATCTAGAGCCCATTGGGTGTAATTACACTATCACACCTATTTTTTCTTTCTTTCACTTCTATTTTTATTTGTTTGTTTTAATTTATTTTTTATTTTTATTATATAAATTCATTTTGTCTTTATTATCCTAATTTTTAAAGTCTTCAATATTAAAAAAATAATAATATTTTTTTCCCTTCTAGCGTGGACAATTATTTATTTAGCATAGTTCAAAGTCAAGAGCGAATTATAAGTATAAAGAAATTCGCTTCAAAAGCAAATCTTGAAACTAAATAAATAAAAGATAACGTCGAAATCACTCATCCTATTCGTGGGTAGACTAGGAATTGTGCTTTCCAGTTTGTTGGTGAGTTCTTATGCTTGGGGGACAAACCTTGTTCATGTTATGCTTTCATATGTTAAGACCTTACGATTTCATCTGGTATTCTATCTTGAGGGTAAGCTAGTAGTATGTTCAATTCTACACCCTGCCAAGATTCTATGATGGAGAAGCATATTTTGGACTTGTGATGTTGTAATTCTCTTTAAAAAGAGAAATCATGACTTTGATGTTTCTATGTTTCGCTTGCTTACTCTCTTATTGATTGCTTATTTTACCGTACGTATGCTTATGAAATGAACAAGAGGCCCTTGGATAGGGTGCCTTCGTTTGTCACATTCGTCGTGTCACTGCTAAGCCCTAGGTTCAGATCGTGACAATTAAATTGTAACAACAAGGTACTGGAATATCTGTGTATACTCTTATCTTTTTGAAATCTCACTTATAACATTTCATTGGATATGTTATTATTGTAACTCTAGAAAAAAAAAGCGAAAAATCTCATAAAAAAATAATGTACTCCAAAAAATATAAGGAGGTTAATTATGGTCCCATTCGACATGCGGCGGAGTATTCTTTCCCAATCCTTAAAATATCGAGGATATGGTAGAATTAACTCCATATTCACTCTTAACTAAAGATTTTGGGTTCAAGATCTAGGTAAGGAAAAAATTTTATTGGAAGCGACATCCTCGAATGGATCATGTAATATGCAACTTGAATTTGATCGGTGCTCTAATATGAACTCAAGAACAACGGGTAGAAAATCAAAGTAAAAAGAAATTGTTTAAAAAATCGAAGCTCTAATACCTTTACGTGATTTGAAATTAATTAGTCCTTCCTTGTTTAATTAGCACAGCACAGCATGCAGCTTTTCTTAGCCATCAATTCATACAAAAAGTTTCTTACTTGATACATTTGTTTCTTTATTTGAAATAAATACATGTAACGGAGTAATTTTTACGTCAGCTTCATTTACTCAGATCCACCGCTTGGAAAGCTCGTATTCTATCTGAAAATTAATATAAAACCAAAACTAAACATTATTATGCCGTCATCATAGTCTATTTCCCAAAATATTTCACTTTATGACACAATTATTATTTAATAAATTAACGGAGTCCTTGACCATGTCTTTGCAATTATATTATATTAAATTGAATGTCTGAATAAACAACAATAATGAAGGGGGTAGATAGACTATTTTCGAGAGACTTTCAACTTAAGTCTAATAAATTCAAGTACAAAAAGAAGAAAACAACGAAAAACATAGCAATTAACAAGGGACCAGTGCAAAATAATGCTATTATTGAAACATAATAAATAATATATATCAAATATATTTAATAAGGAGTTTAACACTCTGCCAAGATATTTTTTCTTCAATTATTTAAAAGTTAGAATGGAGATATATTGATATTAATCTTTTCACTTATTCCTCGTTGTCACACTTTTATTTTTGTTTTTAGTGCTTACATAATTCCTTGTATCGTAGTGTATCACACGTGGGAGTTACAATTTATTTTTGAACCCAAAAACAAGAAAAGTCAAATTTCCATACTCTACTTTGTGCGAGCTTTCCGGGTCTTAAGAATGGCTCTGCCTCCCTCTCTTCACTTCACCAATAATACTAAATCCAATCCAAACTTCTTACTTTCTTCTTCCAAAAACCAAAAATAAAAAAAAAGAAAAATTATACAAAAAACATGTACTCTTCTAAAGTAGCCAATAAGAAAAACAAATGCTCCAATTGTGTAAAAAATTTGATCATGATCATTTCTTTCCTTGTTATAATCTATTTCATGTATTTCAACTATTCAATTCCTAACGCCAAATCATCACTCCATACATCAGTTACACTCCAAAATGAATCGTCGGATACGAATATTGAGCATATTGTTTTTGGCATTGCATCTAACGAGCGCGCATGGTCTGCAAGAAAAGAATTAGTGAAGATGTGGTGGAAAGGAGGACAAAAAATGAGAGGATGTGTTTTTCTTGAAAAAATGCCGCCTAATTACACCTACAACGCCAACGATTCTTCATTGCCTCCGATTTGTATTTCGGGGGACACATCAAGGTTTAAGTACACCTTCCGCGGAGGGACGCCCTCCGCGATTCGTGTGGCACGCGTTGTCACCGAGACCGTGGCAGTGAACCATTCCAACGTCAGGTGGTACGTATTTGGAGACGATGACACGGTTTTTTTCACGGAGAATTTGTTGAAGACGTTGTCTAAATATGACCATAGACTTTGGTACTACATAGGGTCGAATTCGGAACATTTCTTGATGAATAAAGCTTTTTCTTATGAGATGGCTTTTGGTGGAGCTGGGATTGCTATAAGTTCTCCATTGGCTAAAGTTCTTGGAAAAGTGTTTGATGCATGTATTGAAAGGTACCCTCACCTTTTTGGTAGTGATGCTAGGATTTATTCATGTTTGGCTGAGCTTGGTGTTGGTTTAACCCATGAACCCGGTTTTCATCAGGTACCCTTTTATTCTTTCCTTGCTTTTGAAATATTATATCGTCAAAAGTGCTATTACTACTTACTTCCTGTGTTTAAATATTGGAAATGGCAGCTAGATGTAAGAGGAAATATGTTTGGAGTATTGGCTGCACATCCCCTTAAACCTTTGGTATCTCTGCATCACTTGGAGATGAATGATCCCATATTCCCAAATATGACAAAGATGAAATCTTTGGAGCATTTATACGAGGCAGCAAAATTCGATCCCCATCGAATTTTGCAGCAAACAGTATGCTACGATCGTTGGTTTACTTGGACGGTTTCTGTATCTTGGGGATATGCTGTTCAAGTTTTCAGCTACAATATCTTCTTGCCCGATGCACTGCGTGTACAGGAGAGCTACTTTCCGTGGCAGACGAGTGATTTGGCTAGACATTATGACTTCGATACAAGGCCATATGAACCTGATCCCTGCAAAAGACAGCTCATTTATTTCTTGCACGATGTCTCCTCTGGAATTGATGGGAAGACCAAGACTATTTACAGGAAGAAAACCCCTGAGAATTGCACTATCACCATGGTGTCACCTAGAAGACTAGAAGAAATCAGAGTGGTTTCACAAAAGCTAGAAATTGACAGAAAACGGGTAACGTTTCTCCCCGTTACGATTCTGTTATAGACTCTGCTCTTGAAATTAATTTTGTTAAAGTTTCTCTGCAGTTGCTATCACCAAGAAGACAATGCTGTGATGTGTTGCCATCAACATCTCGAAATGTGATGGATATCGCGATTAGAGAATGCAAAGAAGATGAACTAATTTTTATACACCCTTAGAGATGTCCAGATAATATATTGCTTTCTCTAAGCATGAAATCTACTCTCCCTTGCTTGTGAAGAAAGTAGTTTAGGAAACTAACTATGAATGTAATAGGATTAGAGTGGGAATTATAATTATATATGAATAGAAACCTTTGCTCATCTCATGTGAAAAAAAAACTCAAATTCGACTTGGACTTTTTTTGTTTAAATAATGTGTAGTTTTCTTATTACATAAAGGTGACATGCTTTTCTATATGTATGATTAACTAACTTGTTTGAGCTTTGACCCTATGCCAGCAATTATGCTGTCTGGTTTTTTCTTAACGAGTTAATCGACAATCTAATAGTAAATTAAATATATTTATACCATTCGATATATAAAGTCAGAGCTTAGCTTCATACTTTCATTTTTAACTATCTCAAACTCTCGACTATTCTACAGGGTGTCAGTGTTTATTTTTAAGCACATGATTCATTTGGTTATGTTACCTTGTTTCTAAGTGATTTTCAATGTTTTTTTCTTGAAATCTTAATGAGTATATCGATAACAATCAATAATCGACAGACAAATTGATATCTTAATATTTCTATAACAATTTACCATATCTACGTATCGATGACCAATAAACAAACTTATAAATTGTAAAATCAAACCATACAAGCCCTAGTTTAAATAGTTATGGACCATGAAGCTACTAATTGTGGGGCTCAATATTTTGGAAGGTTGGGTAGGATCTGCAAGGACGAAAGTAAAGTACATTAAAGTTGAGGAGGAGGATCGAGAGTAGTTAATGTAATTGAAAAAGATAGTTTTGGACCCTTGGATTATAAATGTAACAAAATGATCAATTATAGTGTATGGTGTTAGTTTTCGAAAAGTAGTGATAAAGTCTGAGTATATTTTATTATTCAGAAACTCCATTTGTGAAGGGTATTAATAAGTTTTAAAAAACAATCTTCAATGTACTTTTAGATGGATAGGTGTTTGACGATATTTGTAAGTCATTTTTTCATCCATTTAGATTGTTAGGATCCCACAACTGTCAAATATTAAAAAGACAATGAGTTAGGGCAACAAATGGAGATGCGGGGTATCGATCCCCGTGCCTCTCGCATGCTAAGCGAGCGCTCTACCATCTGAGCTACATCCCCTGACGATGCTTTGCGGGCTTTATATTTCTATGTAACACAAGCAATTAATTCCAACCCTTAAGGATATATACTCCTTTTTTTTATTGTTTATCCTACTTTTCTTTTTAACCCCATTAAAAAAGAAAATTATTTTTCTTTTATTGTCAACTCAGTTCAAACACTCCATATGACAAAAATATCAACCAACTTTTTGATACACTTTACCTATCTTTAATTCAAATTCAAAAGAATTGACAAAGGGAGGAGTAGTTACTATGAATAACTTTACTGATTACGTCTCACTACAAAAGAAATTAGCGGTAGTAGATTTTTTTTCGCAAATAATATTTACTGCCACAAAATTGATGAGTTAATGTCATTATATCTAGAGAGTCGATTATGGTACTTATATTTATTATTTTCACTAAATATAACATAACAACAATTATATTATTGCTAATAAATAATTACTGCAAAACTTTTTTATTTGTTATAGTGTATCGAAGTAGAAATAATATTAAACTTATCATCAATCCGATGCATCCACCTAGTAGGGTCAGACCTACGTAGGTACCCCCTCGCCAAAAAAAACAACAACTGTATATAAGATAGATTTTTTATATTTTTATATATATTAATTTTGGACCACATAAATTAAAAAGTAGAGATAATATAGTGGCATGCACTTTATACTCTAATTTACGCTAAAAATTTTGAATTTGTTACTGCCTCGTAGTTCACGATTTAAGTTAATTTATGAATGGTGAAACAAGAAGCCTTTATGGAATCCTTGACTTAAACTATGGTTTTATTACGTGGCTAAAAGAGGAGTTACAGACCTACTAATTATCTGTTTCAACTTGTTTGTAATTTGTATGGAGAATTAGTGGAAGTCAGTGTTAAATAAAATCTAATGTGGTGTAATTTATTAGATTAAAAAAGAAAGGTTAAATACATATATGAAATATCTCAACTAATATGAAGCACTTTATGAGTTTTATCCGCCTTTTACTTTCTTTGCTTCCAACTTCCTATAGGTAAAATATGTGTCCATTAAACACATCACTCTCTAACAAATGTGAATTGTGAAATGCGAGTAGACATTCGTCAAATTCTGACCACAACTCTTCGTCGTAGTAATCTTTATGCTCCTCCTAATTTTACATCAAAAGACTATAGTTATAGAGATAGGTGTATCATCAAAAAGTTTGAAGTTTATGAATTTTTAATGATTTCAAATTTATTTATGTCATGATCCTAACTTACTAATTCTTCGGTGGAAAAATCAGTATCTTAACCCATGCCCTGCAACGAGCTTGACAAGAGGTCCAGGTGGCCCGGGCAGTAGTGGGGGACGCCTAGTAGGATTTTATGGGCCAAGGAACAGGAAACAAACGATTTCAGCAGTTTTCTGTGGGTGTTATTAGCCCATGGATTTTGGCGTTGCACGGGGTTCCGACACAACTTTCTTGAAAAATCATACGAGTGGATCCGCAATTATCCCGATAAGAGGACCAGGTGGCCCGGCGATGGCAGGGACTCCTGGTGGGATTTTATGGGCCAATTAATAGGAAATAAGTGATTTCAGCAGTTTTCTTTGGGTGTTAGACCACGGGTTCTAGCGCTGCAGGGGCTATAGTGCAACTTTCTTGAAAAATCATAGGAGTGCGTCCACAACAAACCTGGCAAGAGGCCCAAGTTGCCCGGCAGCGACGGGGAATGCCTGGTGGGATTTTATGAGCCAAGGAATAGGAAACAAGCGATTTTGACAGTTTTTTGGGGTGTTAGCCCAAGGATTTTGGCGCTGGAGGGGGCTCCGGCATAACTTTCCAGAAAAATCATACTAGTGGGTCTGTAACGAGCCCGACAAGAGGTGCAGATGGCCCGACGGCGATGGGGGACGACTGGTGTGAGTTTATGGGCCAAGGAATAGAAAACAGACGATTTCAACAATTTTCTGTGGGTGTTAGCCCACGAATTTTGGCGTTGCAGGGGGCACCTGTTGGGTATTAAAGATCTGTAAAATTTGAAGTAGAGGAATAAGCAAGAAGAAGACGATGAACAGTGGATCGGTTTAGAGAGAAGGCTGAGAAAATTGTTTTTAGAGAGAGAGTATTTTTTTCGTGGTAAATCCCAAAATTAATTGGGTAACCTCCACGGCAACAGGATATATATATTAATGATATCCGGATATTTACAATTGCACAGAATACAAGTATACACGGAGAATGAACCGCGACAAACAGGATATATATATTAATGATATCTGGATATTTACAATTGCACATAATACAAGTATACACGGAGAATGAACCGCGACAGCTGCTAAATATATTATCAGGCTCCACTACCTAATAACTTTGCCTCAACTTTCTCAAAAAATAATACGAATGAGTCCGCAACGAGCCCAACAATAGGACCAGGTAGCCTGGCAGCAGGGGGGATGCCTAGTGTTATCTTATGGGCCAATAAACAAAAAACAAGTGATTTTGATGGTTTTCTATCGATGTTAGCCCATGGCTCTGGCGCTACAGGAGGCTCCGGCTCAACTTTCTCGAAAATTCATACGAGTGGGTCCGCAACAAGCCCGGCAAAGAGACCCAGCTAGCCCAGCAGCAAGGAGGCACGCCTAGTGAAATTTTATGAGCCAACGAACAGGAAATAGGCGATTTAGGCAGAAAATCGGAAGAAAGAAAAAAGATGGACAAATAGTCCATATCCCTCACTTCTTTTTAAAAAAAAAAAGAAGAAGAAGAAAAAAAGCGACAAGCAGCACCACAAATGATATCTTTTGTGGAGCGACCCATCCATCATTTTTCTCCCCGATCATTTTTTTCTATTTTTAGTAGTGAGAGTACATTAGAAATCCAACAAGAAAGCAAATACTTCTCCCCTAGTTGTTCGAGTATTCAGCAAAAGATTGACATCATTATATAAAATAGATTAATCGAACCTAGTTTAGGTGGTCAATCAATGAAGCCATTGCAACATAAATTTTATTAAGTTTTATTTAAATTTTATATTGATCCAATTAGCTTTTTGAACTTGCTGCTGATGTGTCACAGATAAAACTTGAACCAGGTTTAATTCACACTGGTCTCTCTCTCTCTCAACGTAGTTCTATGCACGTTTCATTTTTCTCCGAAAAAACATGAAAACATTGCAAAGAATGAAAAAAATCCATGCGAAATTTTCACCCAACAACAAAGAAAAATAATCTTCAAAACTCCAAAAATTTCATCACGGAAAACTCGCCTTCTTGAAACCTTTGCAAATTTCTTGTCTTTTCTCTGTAGTTTTTTTTTTTTTTTTTTTTTTTTTTGCAAAGGGGCCAAAGGGGGGTGGGTTTCAAAAAGATTGTATCCATTTCTTTGGGTAAAGATTGAATCTTTACGGTGGTTACATAATAGAAGTCAAATTATATTGAAGAAAAAGCCACAGGGCTTTCTGGGTTTTTATATTCTTGAATGCTGAAATGAAAAACGCCAAAAATTTGGGATGGGGAAGATTGATTTTACAATCAATGGGTGTGGGAAGGGTCAGCTCTCTGTTTACTTTTATTGCTTTTCTTTGTGTTCTGGCAGCTAAGAGTTCACAAGGGAATCGAAAGCTTCCTGGAAACTGTTTAGACAATGGAGGTGTTCAACATATAGGTGAACATACGGTATGTATGAAATATAACTTCTCATTTTGATGAATACAACGTGTGGTTTACAGTGGCGGACACGCTTATTTTTTTAAAAAAATGTATAATAGTAGGTGTTTAACTCCCTTCGACTTATTCGTGTGCTTACTTCTTTGTATTCTCAAACCTCTTAATGAAAATTCTAGTTCCGCCATTGCAATTGGATACATATCGTCTCCAATTGTTATATAATGCACAAAAATGAAATGTATTAACGTATATGTATGTATGTGTGTTCATGAATTTGTGATGTGAGTTGCTCAATGGTGATTGTCTCTGAACCTTAGTTTTGATCGTAATCCTTCATGACATGCTCAGTGGTTCTTTCTAATAACTCGTCTTGCCATTCGTGAACAATGTACTAGGCAGTGGCAGAGCTAGGTATTGAATCCCCTTTGTTGAAGAATTATACCATGTAAATATGGCAAAAAAATTGAAAATTTTGGTTATATGTAAGTTGTTGAATTTCCTTGATTAGAGAGAAAATTCAAGTGAAGTGGCAAAAGGGGTTAAAGAATTGCTACTTCTTGAACCCCTTATATAGATTCATGATGCTGCTATTAATCCTAGGAATGTAAGAACTGATCGCAGTAGTGCTTTTATCTCCTGATACATCACTGATACATCAATTATTGTTTAGTACTAAGACTTAGTAGTGTTCTCTGCTAAAGAGTAAGTCATGCATTTTTGTTTGCTCTTTAACCATTCAACTATGGATGCATAGGAGGTACCCTACTACATGGTAAATAACCGAACTCAAACTAAAAAGAAATCTTTAGGATAAATCAATACAATTTAGGAAGAATTAATGAAAGTACAGTCGTTCTAAGAGACATATGCTGTGGTTTTGAAAGTTTTTTCTCTGTGTGAAAGCCTAGACATGTAACTACATTAAGTTGATTATATCATTTTCTGTAATGTAGACCAAGAAAACAAGAGATAGATTTGTATTTAATATCAAAGTCAAAAAGAAAAACATCTAAGTTTTGTACCTCAGAACTTGTGGCAATGCTTCTCATGGTATGAGGAAACCAAGGCGATTATGTGAACTGATTACTTTAGATCCATTTGTATCAAAGCAAGTGGTTTGTTACTCACATGAATATTTTGAAGGCTTGGGTAACCAAAATTTTTACTAGGTTCAAAGATCTATTGCTACTAACTTTATGTTCCTCAAAACTAGTTGATCATGCAAGTGTATGTTTCCAGGCTAGTGATTTTAATCTTTTATTATTGCAGAGATTTTTGTTTTTATGTTGTGCTGGTAACTATTAAAGGTAAAGTTTTTGTTGCAAATTACATGAGCCAGAAGTATGTGTTCTGGATTCAGGCAGTGAATTGTAGGATGACGACTCATATGCTCCGACATAGTTTTTGAGTTGAAAGCCATATGCTGTTTTAGTTGTGACAAGAAATCAAAGTTGTAGTAAATTTCTTTTGCTGCCAAAGTATATTTCCGTCCACGTGTTAGTGAAGTATTCTGTTCGCAGGCTGATCATATATGGGTTCATTGCATAGAACAATTACACAAGAGTACAGAAACTGTAAGCTCTCTGGATTTTTCACTTTATCAGGCAGCAACAGGAACTTGTATTTACTTAAAATCAGATATACCTTTGTTGAGAAAAAGAATCTTACAAAACGCTATTAGTGATCTGCCTCCTGAAGCAAAGCAGATCCTTCTGGAGTGCTTGAAAAGGAAAAGTCCACCTCTTCGTGGTTCAGGTAGTGAGGCTGCATCCATTGCTTGGTTCATCAAGTACCAAAAGCTTTTCTCGGAATGGTCGTCCAGTGTTCCCAGAAGGCACCTAAGAGAAAGAAAGCTTGAGGATAAATCAACACATGATGTTGCATCTCCAATCCTCGCACCATCTCCAGGCCATGTAGCGGTATCGCCAAATCATGCTCCAGAGCCTTCTTCTGAAGCAACCACGGAATCTCCTGCAAAGGCTCCAACACCTCAGGCTCCTGTCTTTCCTCCTGCAAAGGCGCCAAAACCTCAGACGCATGTCCCCTCTCCTGCAAAGGCTCCAACACCTTCTGCTCGTGTCAACTCTTCTAAACCTTTGCCTGTCATTCCTCCTCCTGCTAAACCAAACAATACTGGAACTAAGGCTTCTGAAAATAATAATCAGAACAGAACTTATGTTATTGCTGCTGTTTCTGGAGGTGTCGTGGTGGTAATTGCCCTTTTAGCTCTGTTATTAATACTATGTCTTAGAAAAAGTAAAAAGAAAGAAGCAGGTCCACAGCATGGGAAAAGAGATGAGAAACCTCTTCTTAACCTTTGTTCAGGTAATCTATATCTGCAAGTATTTAATCATGAAGGTCAACTTTTAAAATTGCATGTCTTTTTCATTATGCCAAATAATTTCTACAATTAATGTGGTCAGATTCTCCTCAGAAGTCTTCAAGCATAGGAAGTTCAACTAAGAAAGATTTCAAGAGTTCTTCGACTGTAAATAGTCTTTCGGTGCCAGCTAATTCTCATAATTCTTCAGAGGCAGAAGCTAAAACAGATGCACCTGTAAATGCATTACCACTTCCTCCAGGAAAATCTGCACATCCACCCCCTGAACCGCCACCTCCTCCTCCTCCTAAACCACCAGCTCCAATGCCGCCTCCACCTCCAAAAGCTGCTCGGCGACCTCCTAATCCACCAAATCTTGGTAATCCGCCAAAGCCCTTACCCCTTGGAGCACATAAGAGACAAAGTTCTTCCAATGGTGAGGGAACTGAACCATCTGATGACCCTGATGCTCCAAAGGCAAAATTAAAACCATTTTTCTGGGACAAGGTTCTTGCAAATCCTGACCATTCCATGGTTTGGCACGACATCAAAGCTGGCTCATTTCAGTAAGCTTTGCATCAATCTTCCTATGTTGCACTTTGCTCTGGAAATGTCTTACTTACTGACTTGTTATAATGATTTTACTACAGATTTAATGAGGAGATGATGGAATCGTTATTTGGGTATAATGCAGCAAATGCAGGCAAACATGACGGCCCAAAAGCTGCATCATCTTTTGAAGCTACCCCACAGTATATTCAGATAATTGATGCTAAAAAAGCACAAAATCTAGCAATTATTCTTAAAGCCTTAAATGTAACGACAGAAGAAGTTTGTGATGCTCTCAAGGACGGTAAATCTCGCTTTCTCTGTGTTTCCCCATGAGATTCATGAGAGTGTTAATCATTCTCTTTTGAAGTAATAGCTAACGGAAAATAAGAATATTAAAAATCAATCACCATGCAGAAGAGTGTGTCTAATCCGCAGAGGGCTGTTACTTATGTGTGAACTCTATTCCATAGCTTTTTCTGTCTCTCAGCTTTTGGCATGAAATTTATAAAAGATGGAAGGAATAGAACAAACAACATAAGTCTAAGTCTGCACATAGATCTTCTTGTCAGTCCATTAGGAATGTGTATGTTATTTACTTCGGTAATAAAGAAGTTTCATTCTACTAATTTGCTTCATGCATGGTGTTGTGAAATGACAACAAGCACATTTAGAGTAATCAAAAGGAATTTTGAAGAATAATAATCACACTGTGAATGTTCGCATGGGCTTATTAAGTAATCCTAGAAATTACATGAAATTGAAAACAAGGTCCTATTTTCAAGTGGAAAATAGAACTTGCTGGGGATTTTCACTCCTTCCTCCCAAAAGAATGGAAAAGGAAAAAAGGAAAGAATAGTCTATCAGTTATTTAAGTATAATTCTGGTGGTAGTAAAAAAATACTAGGTAATGTCATTCTCATATGTCTAAGACTTGGTAGGAAGAGTTACCTAGTATCTGCGCTGGTAGTAGGTAGCAGGTACTCTTGTGAAATTTAGTAGGGTGAGGGCAAGCTGGCCCGGACACCGCTGGTTTCAAAAAAAAAGAAAAAAGTGTGCTGAGTCTGACACCTTTCACCAGAGAGTGAAAATTAACAACAAATCCCTATAACCACTGGTGATATTTATAAGTAATTTGATAAACTATAGAATTACATATTTGTTTATGGTTGGATCTGGTGTTTGTCTGGTATTCTTCTTGTAGACACTTCTTGCTAATGTTTGTAAATTTTCATAGTCTTTTATTCTTATTGTACCAAGCATGTTTGAGCATCTTACTTGCAAAAGCCTGTTATTTCATCAGGTAATAAGCTGTCTCCTGAACTTATTCAAACTATATCAAAGCTGGCACCAACGGCAGACGAAGAACTAAAACTTCGATTATATTGCGGGGAAATTTCTCAGCTTGGTCCTGCTGAAAGGTTTCTCAAATCCCTGGTTGAAATTCCGTTTGCCTTCAAACGGATGGATGCATTGTTGCTCATGAGTTCTCTTCCGGAAGAAGTTACTTCCATTAAAGAGTCATTTGAAACTTTAGAGGTGAATTATGGAATTCTAAGTCTCTCATATATTAGGTGTTGCTGCTTAAAATGAAAATTCTCTGTTGCTCTGCTATAACCATCTCTGTCCAACTATACCATCCACCATCACAGAAATACTGGGAAGAGTTGAGGAACAATAATCAAACAAGGGCCCCAAGGCCTAGCTCAAGTGGCAAAGGGCGGAGACTTTGTGGCTGAGGTCACATGTTCAAGTCCCATGCCATGCAAGTCGAAGATTGGTATTTAAGTGGAGAAGGGTAGAGGGGTGGGCCCATTGTCTACCGAGTTTATAAGGCTGTGGTTGGTCCAGAGGGCGGGCCACAGACTGATTTCTCGGTTATCAAAAAAAATCAAATAAGCATCATTTTTAGGCTACATATCCTGGAACAGATCGTGTATATTCATCAGTAGAAGTTTGTTTCTGCATTTCACAAGATAATAGTTAAAAAAGAAAAAGGAACTGAGTTTTTCTTAGATAAAATAGTGCTGAAGAAACATATAAGAGTTCCAGATTTTTTTGATTGAAAGTTGTCATTTCTTTGTGTAATCACGACGCACTGATGTCAAATCCAGTTAGTTAGACTTACCAGAGTTTCTCCTTATATTTTGAGTATCTCATATATTGGAAACAATCTCTCTACCCCGTAAAGGTAGGCCTAGTATATTCTGCCCTCCCAGACCCCACTTGTTGCACTGAGTATGTTGTCGTTTTGAGCGTCTCATAATCTTTAATAACAGATGAAGTTTTTCCCATTGAAATGGGTCTACCAATTCAAACCTGTCACCTGTTATACAGTGTCAAAGGTCATTTTCAAACTCTACGTTCACCGAGGATGGGTACTGGCTCTTCCTTACATCAAAGGGAAGTCATTGTAGGAAATTTAGCTAATCTTATTCCTGGTCATGGTTAAATGAAAGAGCTTTCAGTACATTGTTTTTTGGTATCTGTTTCTTATCACATGGTAGATGGCTTTTATTCATTATGAAAACTTGCAGGTTGCATGCCAGGAGCTTAGAAACAGTAGACTCTTCCTGAAACTTCTAGAAGCAGTTCTTAAAACTGGGAACCGCATGAACGATGGCACCTACCGTGGTGGTGCACAGGCATTCAAGCTTGATACATTGTTAAAACTCTCAGATGTTAAAGGAACCGATGGAAAGACCACACTTCTGAACTTTGTTGTTCAGGAAATTATCCGATCAGAAGGATTAAGAGCAGCACGCAAGTTAAGGGAGAGTGAAAGCTTGTCAAGTGTATCACCAGAAGATCTTGGCGAGGATGCTTCTAAGGACTCGGTTGATTACCATCGTAACCTTGGTCTCCAGGTGGTTTCTGGACTAAGCGATGAGCTCAAGAATGTAACAAAAGCTGCACTTATAGATGGCGAGAATTTAAGTGCAGCTGTCTCCCATCTGAGTAAGTCACTAGTGAAAACCAAAGGGTTAATAGAAAATGACATGAAAAGTTTGGACGAAAACAGTAAGTTCCGCGATACAGTCACAACTTTTATTGAAAACGCGGACGAGGAGATCAAGTGGATAGTAGAAGAAGAGAAAAGGATAATGTCTTTGGTGAAGAGTACAGGAGATTACTTCCATGGAACTGCGGGAAAGGATGAAGGCTTGCGTCTCTTTGTCATTGTTCGTGATTTCTTAATTATGTTGGACAAGTCATGTACATCGTTGAGAAAATCAACCAAGACGCCAGCAAACACCTCTAGAAAGGCATTAACAGTATCACCTTCCCAGGAATCCCATCCAGATTCTTCGTCAGACGTTCATCAACGACTATTTCCTGCAATCCAGGAGCGACGGAATGATGATTTTAGTTCAGATGATGAGAGCTCATCCAAATAGCTAATTTTTGTGGTTCTCTTCAAACCGTATATATATATGACTTCTTGCTTTGTAGTCACCATTTTTTTCATAAAGATCAATATACCATTATTATTTGGCCCTGTTAGATGGCAAAAGTTACTGAAGTCAACTTGCAATTATCACATTTAGAAGTTGCTCTGACTTACAATTAGCTGTTCAACATAAGCAAAAACAGTAATTTATACAATTGTTCTTTGTAAATGTAAGTTAGGCCAGATTTTGACTAGCTGTGACATAATAAGCAACAGAAAATAGAGCATGAACAAAACAAAGAATTCCACCAACGGAGAGGTAATTATGATGTAAATAACCACACGATGTTGTTGACTTGTGGTTTTCCTTTGTCCCAATCACAAGCGTCCCCAATGCTGCTGCAAATATGATCCTAAAATATCAAATTTCATATCAGCACATTTTCTTCGGGGAAGTTGAGAAAAGTTGAAAGAATAATAGCCTACCATGTGAAAACAAGACAAGCAATAGATAATTGTTTGATTGGTGTGGCTTTACGAATATCGTCAGTACTACAAACGCTGCAGCCTCCAAGTAGGTTGGCTAGAACATGTGCTGCTCCAAGCACAGATGCAGCAGCTAAGCCTACAACAAATGCCTCATGACTTGGCTTCTTACACTCAACCAACCATAATGTCACTTGTTTTGCCTGAGAAACAGCCAGTAGAAACTATATCAACTAAATGGGACCTTGGAAGTAATGTTCTATCATCATTATAATAATAACTCTCTCTTTCTCAATTTGTGTGGAATTGGACTTAATTTTGACCAAGAAAATTTAGTTATAGATTTTTAATACTACTAAAAAATATTTCTAATAATTCAAAATATTTTTAGGAACTTGAGAAAACTATCACATTCATGATTGAACAAAAACATGAGGCATAACCTAATTCATTCCTACAGAACATTTGCCGAACAAGACAAACAAATTCTAAACTTATAATTTATATCTGATGGAAAAAAAGTTTGTCTTATAAAATAAGTAATACTTTGAACCACAATTTTTTGTTAACTGAAAAAGAAGAAAAACAATTAAATACCATTAGGGGGCAAAAAGAACTCTAATTTTTATTTTTCAAAAAGGAGAATCAATATAATTAATGCATAATTAGAATATTGTCATACACTTATTATATTTTTAATATAGACTTGTATTATGTCTAGGTGGGCCTAAATAATTTTAGGCTACTAAAATTTTGTTACACTGATATATTCCTGTATATCTTCTTCTTCGACATTAATTTTACTTGTTCTATCTTTTTCATTTTTCATTACTTTTTTATTTGAATTTTTCACATGCATATTGATAATTACAAAAATAAAAAATATTATAATATATTTTTAGTTTAAGATCATAATAATTTTTAAATATTATATGAGTCGGAATCTTTAAAATCTTGACCGGAAAGAAATATCTTCAAAATCTTGACCGAACACCATTAGAAGTTGTATGAAACTAGACTAGAAATATAGAACATAATTTTGACCCAAAATAAAAAATAGATTCTTAAAGCCAAAATCAAAAAACTAGACTAGATTATTTATCTGATTTGACTGCATATGAAGTTTAAGAAAATGAATGAGACTTTTGAATTTTGTATTCTTAAATCAAAGATATGTAGAATATATCACAACTGTCATATTGAAAATTAAAATTATAAAATTATCAAAAGCGAAAAAAAATAATTCTAAGAACGAAAGTATAATAAACAAAATGAATACAAATAAATTTGATTAAAGGGGTTTGTTGATGTACCTGGTTTTGAGCTGCTTGTGCTTTATATCCAAGAATTCCAGCCACAATATCCAAGGCAACAATTAGCAAACCAGCAAAAACTTTAATTAATTTCCCCATATTTTCATGAGCAAACAAAGAATTATTGACACTTATATACCCCTCCCTCTCCCAAGAAATATATATTATAAAAAGAAGTATATGCTTGTTTACATGAGATGGGCACTTGAATACCCCCATATATATTATTCCTTTTCTTTCAATTTATTTATTCTCATATTTATTTAAAAAATAAATAAATAATTTATATTTTATAAATTTTGAATATAACCTTAAAAAAGACTTTTAAAAACAGATAGATTGATGCCTATATCTTATGCATTTACAACTTTATAGGAGATAGAGATAGAGATGGATGATCTAAGGAGATAGGCTTTTTCTTAAAAAAAAGAAATTATACAAAAGCTTGCTTTATTTTGGTTTTCTTTTTCGCACTACTTTTTATCTTCTTTATGGAATCTCCTTAATAGGGAAGCAAATGGGCATAAAATCAGCCAAGGAAATATAGTTTAGGCATCTATAATTGAGGAAAAAAGGATTAGGTAAATTGTTGGGTCATTTTATACATATTAAGAAAAGAAATAAAGATAAAATTTAATTATTTTTTTTTCATTTTTACCCTTTTCAAACTCCACACACCCAATGTATCATTTATTTCTCATACAAAATTCAACCTTAGAAACTTAATTAATAAAGGGTAAAATTGGAAAAAATTGTCAACACATCAGTTGAAAAGTGAACAATTCACTTATTTTGAAACACCAGAAATTTCCTAACAATTAACTTAATATGAAATGGAGGTAGTATATTCCTTTGGTCTTCTCAATTTGTGTAATATTTTTTAAGTTTTTGACGTTAAATGAGTTTTACTTGATCGACAATTCGTTTATATATCTTATAACTATTTTGAATTATTAATTATTATAACTTAAAATACTTTTTATGAGGTAAAATCACATAAATATCAATCTTTTCAGACTTGACTTGTGAAATTACATAAAATCAATTATTGTTATATAGTAATCTTTCATAATTTTCAAATATGTAAATTTTATTTTAAAATATTTAAAGATCTTAATTGATTCCAAATCTACGATCAAAATTAGAATTCAAACCATATCACACAAACAGAGAGAGAAAGAGTGTTTATTTTATATGATACTCCTTCCATTTCTTTTTAATCCCTCAGTTTTAGAAAAAAAGACCTACTTTCCTTTTTAATTTGTTTCAAAAGGAATGATACTTTTTTCTTTCGCAAACCTTTAATTTCAACTTTCCACGCTTCATGTTTAAGACAATAAGATTGAAGAGCATCTTGGTACATTTAACATAATTTTAATTTAGGATCACAAGATTGAAAAAAAATTATTTTTTTAAACTCAATGTCAAGTCAAACTAGGTCATGCTTTTTTTTAACAAGGGGAATAGTGATTGCGTGGGATTCCACGGGGTATGTTGTTATTGTTGTTGTTAGAATAGTTATTGCATTTTTGGAGAGTTGGCTTGACTAATTTCAAAACTAAATAAGATTACATTAATTTAATATTTTAAAATAATTTTTAGATATCCAAAAATTATATAAAATACTATACAATATAATTTTTTTATAAATCAATATAATTAAAAAATATATTTTAAAACGTTAATCAAAACTAATATTGTTGGACCATTTCTTTTTGTT
>JAPFFP010000089.1:5512504-5545520 GCA_026153255.1 Solanum medicagineum
TAAAAGATTAAAATTTAAATTTGAATTTCTCATAAAATAATTTTTTATTTTTTTGTATGCGGGTGGGGGGAGGGGCGCTGGGGGATGAGAGTCCGAAGTGGAGCAAAAATATTTAAATTTACAAAATTTGAATTTTTTGTAAAATAATTTTTAAATTTTTTATGGGGCTGGGAGTGAGGGTGCGTGGAAGCTGGGGGATGAGGGTCTGAGGTACAGTAAAAAATTTAAATTTTTTCGTAAAATAAATTTATTTTGGTCAATCACAAATGTTTCTTTTACTTTTTTTTTAACTCTAAATAGGTGGAATAATGTTAGATGATGTGACATTTAAAAAAAATATATAAATAGGTAGAATAAGTCTATGATGTGGCATAGTGGAATTGGACATAAAATCCATGTAATAAGAGTGCATCTCAGGCACATGGACTGGTGTAAAGCTGTGCCTACTTGATAAAAAACGGGCAACTTAGAGTGCCTATTTGTGCACTTTAAAAGTTTGACTTCCACCTTAAAATTTCCTCCAAATTGAGGGGTCGATTTATGTATTGTGCCTACGTAATGGTTATTTGCTTTACAATTAGTGTTATATGCTGGTGGTTGTTGAGATTATATGTCAAGAAAGGTGATTTATTGATCAATTAGACTGGTGAGTAAGTTAGAAGTGTAGATCCTTCAAGAGCTATTTTTGTATCTGTGGAAGGAAGAAGAATTATCAGATGCGTAGCCCCTGTTATTTCATCTTGTCTTTTAGTATATCTCAGTTTCATTAATGCATCTACTTAAAATTATCTCACACGCCTCGCTCTCCAGTTTATCTAGTCACATTGATGAACCATTTCGGCTACCTGCTACACACACGACTATAGTGATTGGGACCATACATATTTTTGCTGTGCAAGTTAGCAATCAATCTGTGTCAATATCTTAAGATATCTTACCCATATTGATAGTTATATGCTTAGAGAATATACTTGACTGAAGTATATTTTTCACTATCAAAAAAACTTCAAAGCTTATGGAATCTGTTGGTTGATATGGATAAGGCTAATATAACTTTGGAATTATTCCTGTGATGAAGACAACAAGAGATCATCTTCATTTTAAATTTCAGGTGCACAACTCTGCTTATTCACGTAGCTGCTGAATCTTGTGTTTAATTATCATTTAAGTGTACTATATTCTCTAATATGTGATATCTGATTATTTTGGTGTCTGCATTTGAGCTTATCAACTGCCTGGGTATTAATGTGGCAATGTTAACATCTTCATCTCTTTTTAGTATCTCAGTTGTATGTCTAATCCTAGGTATGTTTTTCTCTAAATATTTTGCCATTTTCTTTTCCTTCTTCATCTTTTTGTTTTGTCTATATTTTTTCATATCTTTATTGGGTTTTCTTTATACTTCTCTCGCTCTTTAATTTATCTGTTTCTCGATTTTTCAGCTTTTTTTTTTTTTTGTGTGTTGTATATTTGTAATTGTATACATCTTGCCTATTACGTGCTTGACGAAATGCCTACCCAAAGCTTTTCGTATGATTAAAATTTTCCTAAGGTAGTCACAAATTTTGAGATTGAATGGTGTTGTGTTTGTGAACAAACTCCCAGGTTGATAGTTGAAAAGAAAAAGTAAGCTACTTATAAGCTCGTGAATACTATTAATAGTTTGAGACCTTTTTGAATACTCGTATGACCTTGGCTCAAATTTAATGGATTAAATGGTGTTGTCTGTGTGAGAACAAAGTCCCACATGGTAGCTGAAAAGAACTTTAGCTACTGATATGTTTGTACTTAATATACTTAGGCTTCTCCTAAAATAAAATTAAGCAGTGGGAATTCGCACATGGCTGTCAGCTTACTGGATGTCAATCTGAAAATCAAGTACAATTTCAAAACATATATTCTTGGCTTTTTTCGGAGAATCCACAATGTTCTGTTCATGTGAAGGAAGCATCTGTTCAAATGGCTATTTTGTAATCCTGTTATTTTAAAAGAAATGTTATATTGAAGTCAGACATTTTCTGTTGCTTTTTTTTTTTAACAAACCAGAACTTTCAGTTTGTACTTTGTTGTTGAATAAATCCATAGATGTAAGTTTTTCCGCAACTGAAGTTGTTTTGCTGGTAGGTAGCTATGAATAAGTTTGAGAGTTCTAATATTATATGCACTTGATTTTCTTTTAAGAACCTGGATAATTTTTTTTCATTAAAGTTGCAATGTTTTTCTTGTTATGACAATTTAAATGCTCATAATAATAGAGCTTTTAAGATGGTTGTATGGTAATATACTATGAACAGTTTGTATTTATACACGGATTGATCAAATTAAGTTCGATTGCTGTCTATTTGTTGTTCTTGCTAAATGGATTGATGTGCTCAAACTCTATTAATAACCAATGCATATTAGGTGCAATATAATGGAGAGCCCTGTACATGAAAGAAATAAGTAGTAGAAAACAATCCATGACGAAACTGATTGCTAGCTCAAAAATTGTACTATTGTACCTCTTAGAAGTAGACAAAACACATACACAAACAAATAAAAGGTTACCTCATGTATTCGTGCATTCTTAATCTTTAAAGCTTCATCTTGATTTTGGTGAACTACTGAAGTACCACTGCCCTTGCTTATATTGTTGTATTTCATATAGCATCAATACTGAAGTCCCTTTCCTTGTGGCTTGTCCATCGTTCCAACTTGGAACTTCCCCTCCTGGACGACTCCTGCTCATCATCTACTGAAGCTACTTCCTAATGTTATTTTGACTATTGACAATTCCTGTGGATCTTATTGTCCTTGGTTCTTTGAATAAATTTTTACTTTTGGCCGACCTGAAGGTAACCCAGCAAAGGAACATGTAACTTATAGATAGTTAAATTAGAAAATTGAAGGATAGGCTTCTAATCAATGCTTTAACTTATTGCTTGATGACTGTTAATATGTTATCTTAATCTTTAATGGATTTTTATGTTTTTTTAGTAGATCGTTATACTAAAATACTGTTCTAATTTTTACATTGTTTCGAATTTTCACTTTGTAAAATTATTGTAATATTAATATTTCATTTTCAATTTTGATGTAACAAGTCATTTTGATTAAAAATTGTGTAAAAGAAATTCATCACAGCGTGAAAAAATTCATTTATTACTGCATCTGTTTTGGTCTACTTTGTAAAGAAGTAATTTGTACTCCTACATATATAAATGTTAAAGTACGTTTTCAACATCAAATAGTATGACATTCATAAGTATATATGAAGAATATATTTGGCAGCTAAACTACGTTGAATGATTTGATTATTTTTATTGTGCAATTATAAGTTTCTACGAAGACAGCACGGGCCATACTAATCTAGTATATTTAAAAGAAAGAATAGGCCAACTATGACGTTAAGTTTGTTTTTTATGTTTTAAAGATATAAAAAAATGTATCATGCTTACTGTCTATCTCGTGAAAAGTCAGTTACTTCCCTTTTTAATATACAGTCAGTGAAATTAGAAAGGCATACTTATAAACATGGTTGCCAGATGTGGAACCTGTACGTAAATCATATGACCGTCTAACCCCACCCCAAGTAGCAACCCTCTTTTGATAGCTAGTTAGAGTTATGCATATCAATAATACATGAATTTGTTATAAGATTGTTAGCCCATAACTTTTTCTACATAAATAACATAATAGCTCCTAATCAACTATGTACCAATGGTATTACTAATGTATAACTGTAAGGATCCAGATTTTTTGTATAGCTTTAGTGATGCTCGGGATTTGGTTTCGGAAAGTTTTGGCCCGAGGTGACACCTTTTCGACTATTCATTCTTATTCTAAACACTTAGCTTCTCATTCACTTGCTCAAACGCCTTCCGAATCCTCTTTTCGAACTCTAACCGAGGGTTTCCCATGGAACCCCCAAGCTCAATCTGAGTTCACTCTCAAGCCCTCAATTCAAGCTTACTTATTTTGTTTAAGGCCACCATGGGTCTCCTACATCAAGCCGAGTTCAAAGGAATTCCATCGGCTAAGTTTTTCACAAGTACCGATAGAAGGGTCAGCTTTAAAGGGGCATATATCTTAGCACAAAAGGAAGTGGGTGGACCACGACCTTGTAACACTCGGTAAAATTATCAAAATACCCCTAAAATAGAGACGTGCGTGTAATGCGTCTTCCAATGCTCCATTTGTGAATGCAAGATTGGATATGCAATCAGCATGAAAAATTGAATGGGAAAATGGTCTCGATCGAATTTAGAGCAACTGAGTCAACAAATGATTTTCCATAATTTGACACAAAACAGTCCGGTACGCGTCCGAGGCGCGACACGCCAGGGACGCGGACCAACACTTTATTTTTTTTAATTATTTTCAACGGGAAATTTCAGAACAGAAATATACATGTCCGCGTCCAGTCCGCGACGTGGACTGGGCATTCTCGAAATGAACTTTTTCTTTTTAATTCGAGGGGCACTTCGGTCAATTTCTAACCCCTCCTAAACTCAAAACATAATCAATTTAGGTCATTTTAATGAGTAAATAGGGTCTAAACCCCATTCTAAGTCCTTTTTCACAACACTTGAAAGTTAGGGCTTGAGAGAGAAGAAAGAAGAACGTGAATTGAAGAATTCAAGGAGAATTCTTGACGGGTAATTGGAGGAGCTTTATCTCATGTATGTAAGGCTAAACGAAAGCATGTGATTGTTCTCCCATGTGCCCATAGATGGTCATAAATGAGTTGAGAGTCCATGAGTCCCCATATCTATTTCTTGAAATACTTGCTTGATTATTTTCTTGAAAATTGTATCTATTACATGTATTTTCATATGTTGATGATCATCATAAACTTATTTTTCTTGAATTAAATACTTTTCATGAGATATTATATAAACCCTATATGTTAATTTTTGAAAGCATTCACAAATGAACCTTGGGATGGAGTCTAGAGCCTTGACGTGAGTATGGATGGAAATCTTGATGTGAGTATGAGGTTGAGTTATTTGAGCTTGATGATCCTATGAGTCTACATAATTGAGTTCTTGAGTTCTGTCTAAACAACTTCTCCTAATTGATGATCTGAGTCTTTGAGTTCTTAAATGAGAATTGAGTTTATTGAGGTGAATTAAAGTCCCTGAAATAATAGAGGACCCCTTGAGTTTGAGTTGACCAGATGATGAGAGTCTCCATGAGAACTAATTGAGATGATGAGTGCCTCCATGAGGCTACTTGAGATGATGATGAGGAGTCTTATGAGCATTGAGTCTTGGGAGGAGTATCGAGCACCGAAATGAGTAAGAGTGAGTCTCACTTGCACTCATTACCTACGTCGGCCCAGCGTAGGAGAGGATTGAACCATTATATCTCATAGTCCCCTCTTGAGTTTACATCCCTGAAACAATAGAGGATGGCTGAGTTCAGATTCCTTGTGGATCATACTCGTTCCTTACCTAGCAAGTACGAAATGGCTGTGGCAACATCAGCGTGATTGTTGTACACCCCCTGACTCATAAGTGGTTGTTGTTGGTTAATAGAAACTCTCAGTAAGTTCCCCAAACTGAGAAATCTAAGTCAAGATGAGATGAGATGAGATGAGATGAGATGAGATGAGTTGAGATTAGTCCTTCTGAGATGAGTCTGATTCGATAAGTTGATTGATTGATGGGTCACTTGTTTACTTTTTATTCTTGCTTTAGATAGACATTTGACATGTTGGTTTTTACTATCATTGATATTGATTGTGTTTCATATTATTCTACCTGTTTCGATTGCACTCAACTATTTCACATATCAGTACATTTCAAGTACTGATGTCCTCTTTTGGACTGCATCGTTTTATGATGTAGATACACTGGATAGAGGTCATCAACAGGCGCATCATTGAGGATCTTTAGACGTTCAGTAGATTGGTGAGCCTCCCTACTTTGGAGGATTCATTTCCTATTGATTGAGGTAGTCATGGGTCTGTCATTGACACCACCTAATAGTGATAGATGCTTCATAGACTAGAGTTGGATCTTAATGTTGAAACTTGTGAGATAGCTCTTTCTACTAGCCTTTCATTATATTATTATTTGAGACTAGATGATAAGATGTGCCCATTTATTTCCTTATGTCTTTCGCTAATTTGTAGGATTTATGAAGGAATGAACGTGATAAGGCCAAGTGGTTCGCTTGGGGAGTAGCAATAGTCTCTGAGTGTTAGTTACGCCTAGGGTACCCTCTCGGGGCGTGACAGACCTATCAAATTAAAGCTCTTTGAATTAGCTTTCAAACGCACTTGGTTTCACCTTATTTAGAGTTCGAATGAAGAAGTTATGCCCGTTTTCGTAAAGCCCTCCTGTGCTGTGTTGTCACTATTTCTCTAAGGCAAGCCACACGGGCACCCTACGGGCCGTGTGGCTTCCGACGAACCATGTGGATGTGCCATCATAAAATTTCTTTCCAAAATTTATATTTTAAGTGTGGAATCATGTCTTGTACGCTTGTACGACCAGTGTGCATGACCTTGAGCTTGAATCAATAATTTTTTTTGGGACAAGTAAAGGGGTACAGCCAGGCTCACTGGTCGTGTGGCTTGCCACTGGCCGTGAGGCCATCCATGGGGCTCCCTTTCCATCCAAAATTTCTCCAAGTGATGTCATACGGGCAGTCACACGGACCGTGTGACCTCACACGGTTCGTGAAGCCCTCTATGTAGTTAATTTTGTAAAATTTTTCTAAGTATGAGATTTCCGTTTTGAACTTTCGTCAAGCAAAATTTTCTAAGTATTGTCTCACGGACAAGTACACGGACCGTGTAATGCCACACGGGCCGTGAACCCTCTCTTGAAGTGGTGACGTTTAATTTTTCTACTCGTTTCATTAATGTCAATTTCATAAATTTAATTTATTCTAATGATTTTTTGGGACTTCCCATGCTATCTTAACACTTCCGAACGATCTAAACCCTATTCCTAATTATCAAATTCATTCCTCTCAATTTAAAAATCCTCTCAAACTTCTCTCAAGAACTATAGTGCCAATCAAGCTTGGGAATCAATGGAAGGTCTAATCTTCCTCAAATTTCTTCTCGGAATTTCCTTCCTTAGCTAAGGTATGTGGATTTGATCTTTGGTTCCTTTCAACCAAGGATACCCAAATTGTTTCAAACCATTTTCATGAATTTTTAGCTACTTAAATTGTTGTTTTAAATATTACAATTCCTTAAATTCAAGTAATGTTTGGGTTATATTTATTTACTGATTTTAAGTTGATCTTAGCTATATTATGATGAATTACAATGGGTGTATGAAATTATGAATATGCATTTCCCTTTTCAAGGCTTGTTTATGCATGGGTGATTATATTATGACTTTAAATGTGGATTTAACCATGGATTTACTTCAATTTCATATTATATTGTTGATTTTTAGATTGAATCTCAATTACCCATGCTATTCCCGCATCATGCATGGCATACACATTCACGTACATTGGTTATCATGGAAATTATGAAGTTATTTAAACCCATATATATTTTATGATACGATTTTGATAAGATTATGGCTATGACGAGAATGTGATCATATATATATCTATGATTATGGCTCTTTGAGCATTATGGGTGCTTGCACCATTATGTATGTATGAATGAGCTATTCCTATACATGAGTATTATGATTATGAACTACGTTTTGGCATTTGAGCCCAAATATGAGTTATTATGAATGGTATTTGGCTGTTTAGCCCAATTATGCATTTAAGTAATTTGAAATGACTTACTTCTTTGAAAAACATATATATGTATAAGTATTCTCGTGGGATATTGACTTAGCATCAATGGATTAGGGGCATCAGGGCTATCCCCAAGGGTCCTCTCCCTTTCCTTGAACTATGTGCTAGCATAGGAATAGTAGTCATCACCGAAATGACCGGGTCATAAGGGATGACTATTCATTTATGATATGAGATGATATTTTGATATGGAAATCCTTTCGAAATGAGTGGGTTGTAAGGAAGGTGGCGACCACATATGAAATGGCCAGGTTGTAAGGTGTGGTGTAGATAACCTTTGGCAAGTAATCTTCTCTCACCCGATGGGAGGTCAACATCAGGCAAATTCATGTAATAGCTCACATGGGTTTGAGATGGTGGTTATGGTCACATCCCCACTATATATATATGAGCATCATTTGCACATCATGCATCATGAATTTCATGGCATATTGTTATATTACATTCCTTGTTATATATCTCTTCCTATATTATGTGCCCTTGTCATCTAACCTTGAAATGCAGTTTTGGTAAGTTTCATGCATTGCACCCCACATATTTAGTACATTCAAACGTACTAACATATATTTTTGCCTACATGATATCACCATGTAGGGACCGAGGAGCTTATCTATCCATCTTACTACGTCTAGCTTGGATTCTGTAGTGTACTTGTTGTAGTGAGTCCTATCTTTGGAGGATCAACCACCACTTCTTCTACCTACGGTATCATTAGCTAATTTTTCTTTGAGGATGAGCTCGGGGTATGTCTTGGGCCCCGACCTATCTTATGTTAGAGGCATTGTTGGACATCTTGTGCACACTCCACGTTATATGTCATGTGATGTACTTGGAGCTTTGGTTATGACTCTTTATGAATATGACCTTATGACATGATTTATGCTTGTGATGTGATTATGCTTCTTGATATAAAAGATCCCAAGTCCCAAATTTCCCCATACCATGAATCCTGCTTTCCCGTCCCTTAGAACTATGTGCTTACTTTTGTGTACACTTCCGAACCGATGATGTGAGTTCTGGTATCTTGAGGCTTATTTAGGGACACTCAAGTTATCATTCGTCGTGTCACGCCTAGAATCTAGGCTCGGGTCGTGGAAATAACTTATTTTCAGACCAACTACCATATTGAGAAAGATACTACAGTTGTCAAAAAGTTGACAAAAACAATCATCTTAGAGGCACAACCACAAGAAGATACACCAGTTGAAGTTACTGGAACTATGGAAACACCTAAAACTAATACCACTAAACAAACATAAGGGATGAGGCAACCAGGGAGCAGAAAACTTAAGGTAATAGCAGAGGAAACTAAAGACCCTTCGTGGGTTCCGTAATCCAAGAATGGGAACAAGAGTTCTTTGTTTACCAAGACAGACCCCTTTTTACAAAAGAAAAATATGAGAAAAAAGAATAACATGAATCTTTGTAAGAATGAGTTAGATTTTATTGGGGGGAAAGGGATTTGTTTTACAATAAGAGGAAATGTTCAAAAGCCTACTAACATTAGAAGTAAAAGAAAGTCTTGACCCTAGGAAGTCCCCTAATCCTCCAAATAAAAATTCCAATGTAGAGGATACCATAGTACTTGGAGTTGACTACCTTTCCATGTTAGTAGAATAAGAAAAAAGGGGGTCCACCCATTCGGTGACCATAAAGATGACATGGAGATTAGAATGCTAGATTCAAATCCTCAAAGAGACAACATAGACGGAATGCGTATAAACACTATGAGACCGATTCAAAGGAGCAGTTTGAGCACACATAAACACCTTCAGAGTATTCCTCCATGTCTGATGGAGAAGTGAATAATTTGTCTGCTAAAATGGTAAAAACGGTAACTATATTCCTTGAGGTATTTCTAAGGAATAGAACATCATAAAGAACTCAAATCTCTCACCAAGAGGAATCGACAGGCAAAATAGTGGCTGAATTTCTAGTGGAGGAGATTTTCTCAACAAGGTACCAACTAAGTCATCGAACCTAATGTTTCCAATGATTAAAGATTTATCATGGAATATTAGGATTGTAAATACCCAAACTGCCTTTGAAAGATTTAAATTAATCAAAACATAATATAGTCACTTATCTATATATTTGCTGGAATCATTCACAAGTAGTGAACAAAACACCAGCTACATGAGATACTTGAGAATAGAAGGTAGGCATTTTAACTCTTATAATAAAATTTGGACTTTTTGGTCCAGAAACTTGATGTAAAAATTCAAAAAGACACTCGACAACAACTAACTTTCCCGGATGCCATATACTCTTCCATTAATTTCCAGTTGAATAATGTTTATGCTAAATACAAGTCTTCCCCTAGAGAAGAGCTTTGGATAGAGCTAGTTGATATTTCAAACTGTACTAATATGTTGTGGGCTACATTAATGTCATCTCAGATTCTTATTAGAAAAAGGAGGCAGACCTCAGAAAGCTAAAAAAACTCTTGATTTTATTTCTTGCATTTTTAACTATGGGATCGAGGAAATAAGTTTTGTAGGAAATATATTTACTTGATGCAATAATAGAGATGCACTAAATATAATATGGAAGAGATATGATAGGATGCTCTACAACTCAGCTTGGTTTGACCAGTTTGGAAAAATTAATGTCACTCATCTTGCTAATGCATGTTTAGATTATATCCCTTTATTAATTCAATCTCGAGAAGACTTGTAATTCTGTAAAATATTTTAGATTCTTCAATGTATTGACTAACCACTATGACTTCCTGAATATTGTAAAAGAAAGCTGGGGAGAGGGTAGCTTACCTGATCCAATGTGGAACCTATATCTAAAGCTTAAAAAGGTCAAATCTAACCTGAGCAAGTGGTCTAGAGAAGCTTATGGTGATATTTATAAAGTGACCAAAAAGCTTAAAAGTATGATTGTCGAGCTAGAATAGAATAAGATCACTGATAACAGTAGAGAGACCAGGCCCTGTTAATCAAGAGCAAGGCTGAATATCTCAAATATATCAAGCTCCACGATTCTATCCTTAGGCAAAAAGGTAGAGCAAAATGGCTCAACAATGGTGATTAGAATACTGCATACTTCTAAGGTTTCCTTAAAGATAGAATAAGGATATTGCACATTAATAAGATCTAAGATGAGCATCTGTAATGGGCAGAACGAAATAGTAATGTCAGTGTTGTTGTTGTTAGATACTCTAAAAAGATTTTTTGTAAGGCTCCTCAGAACTTAAAGACATCATTCCTATGACTGTGAAAGGGCCAACATACAGCTTATTGCTTTACCCATTTGATGATTAGATTAAAAAGTTCTTTATAGTATGGATCCTGATAGTGCACAAAGATTGGATGGTATGACTACTAAATTTTTTCTGATTTGCTGGGAGATCATTTCTAAGGATGTGTTTATGGCATTAAAAGCCTTTTTTTTGTGGAGCCTCTCTCCCAAGAAGCTTTACTCATACTTGAATTGTCATGTTGCCCCAAGTACCCTTCCCTTAGCATTTTACTGATTTTAGACCAATTAGTTTGTGTATTTAATGCTAGACTTAGTAAATTTATGCATGAGCTTATCAGTGGTAATTAGAGTGATTTTGTTAAAGGTGGAACAATAACAAAGAACATTCTCCTAGCTCAAGAAGTTATTCATAATATTGCTTGTCTTAACATCAAGAGTAATGTGACAATCAAACTAGATATGTCCAAAGCTTACAACTAGGTGTCATGGCCTTATCTGTGCATTCTTATGAGGAGAATAGGATTCTCAATCAAACTAGATATGTCCAAAGCTTACAACTAGGTGTAATGGCCTTATCTTGCATTCTTATGAGGAGAATAGGATTCTTTGTATCTTCGATTGACATGGTTCACAAACACATCTCTAGTAATTGGTACTCTCTTCTTGTTAAAGGTTTTAGATATAGATTATTCAAATCTGAAAAGGGTCTTAAACAAGGAGATCCCCCCTCACCTTCTTTATTTATTCTTAGTGCTGAATTCTTGTCATTAAAACTTAATAAAATTGCTATTAATATTGACTTTATTAGGTTTCATATGAGTAAGAAAGGCCTCCTATTAATCCTTTAGCCTTTGCTAATGATATTATACTTTTCTCTAGTGGTTGTAAGATTTATTTGAAGATTTTTATTGACACACTAGTTTTGTATAAGAGGATCTTAGGGCAAATGATCAGCAAACATAAATCTTTTGTAAGTTTTGAAGCCAAATGCACAAGAAGAAGAGGTAGCAAGTATTGAGGAATCATTGGTTTTAAGCATATAAACCTGCCTATAAAGTACTTGGGAAGTCCCATTAATGCCGGAAGGAAGAAGATTTCTTCACTGAGATGTCTGAAAGAATTACAAACAGGTTAACTAGTTGGCAAAACAAGCTCCTTTCCTACGAAGGTAGGGCTGTTATTATAATGTATGTTCTATTAGCACTGCCTATTCATCTTCTTGCTGCTATTCACTCACCCAAAAGGGTCTTGAAGCACTCAAGAAAGATGATTGCTAAATTTTTCTATGAAGGTAATTCTAAGAAGAAAAAGTACACTAAACCTTATGGGATAAGCTCAGTAGACCTTCTCCAAGATATTTATGATGTTTTCAGAGCTAAAACAATGGTGAAACCTCAGAACCAGTCAGTCTTATGGAAGAATTATCTGATGGCAAAATATTGTCAGAGGATATATCCTTTAATCAAGAAATGATACTATGAAAATTCACACTCTTGAAATGCTATGTACAAAATCAAGAGGAAATAGATTATCACATTTTGTAAAAAATCATGATAGGAGATGTCTCCTTCTGTTACGATAATTGGAATAATTTGGGACCTCTTTATGAATACTTGCTTGAAGAGAGTACGCCTAGTAGCTACAAATTTAGAGATATATTTTCTAAATGGCTGGAAAAGATTTTACGTGATGAGATTTCTCACACTATTGACAATATAAAAAATATGTTCAAGCCAAACGTTCTGGACAAACCTATTTGGACTGCAGACACCAAAGGAGTTTGTAAGGCTTCATCTACTTGGAGTTTTATAAGGGAAAAACATGAGAAATAATGAATTGACAACATGACTTGATGTAGAAATACGCCTTTTAAAATGCCTTTTATAGTGTGGAGCGCATTAAGGGATAAACTTCCTATTGATGTAAGAATCATAAAAATGGGGATTAATCTAACCTCAAAGTACGTCCATTGTAAGAACGCAAACCAGGAGAGTGTTGAGCATCTTTTTTATGGTGTTAAGTTGGCTAGTAGATTATGGAAAATTATTTGTGGGGCTCTTGTATCTTTTAATAACTCTATGTATAGTCAACTCTTTTATCAACTTCTGAAAGAATAAGGGACGAAATCCTATCAATGCTCTAATATATAGATCCCTTCCAATCTATACTTGTTTGGAGATATGGAGAGTGAGTGTGCTTATAAATATGGAATGAAAAGAAATTTCCTTGAATAGAGCTATGAATTTAATTGCATCTAACACTAGTCAGACTCTCTTATCTAAGTTCCATCAACTGAATACTGGTTGGGAATGGAATTATATCCTCTCTTTATTGAGTTATAATTTTCAAGTCAAGAACAAAATTTGGGTAAGATGGAATATGCAACAAACTCATCTGTTAAAATCAGCTCAAATGGGAGTTGTAAGAATGGAAAATGTCGTGGAAGAGGTGTTGTTAGAGATACCGTGAAAAAAGATTTTCTCCTTTACATCGTCCCTAGCAAATGGTATCAATTCGTGATCAGAAGCTTCAACATTATTGTATGGTGTAAAATTATGCATTATCAACTTTTGACAACAATTCATTGTCACATCCATCCACTATCTTGCCATGATAAAGGACACAAACATCAATGTATTCTATTATCATATTCCTCTTTTGGGACAAGGGAGGCATAGCCTTTATTCTACACTCCTCTGTAGATTATGGAGCTTGAGTTAATTATACTCTTACCGAATTCAGTGCTCAATAGTTCTCTCAGAACATATGCTCATATCATCATCTTATCTTGTCTCATTAGACTTTAATTTTTGAAACAAAACTCATCATCATGATCATTTTTCATCAATCCTCAGAACATCATTTACATCATCATAAAGCATCTTCCTCAAAATATCATTTAACTCAATGCTGAATTTTCGTCAAACTTATTTAAAACATGTGTTGTCTCAATTGAAAACAATTATTTATTTCATAGATGAAAAATTATTTATCTCAATATTGATTTATGCATAAGGACATCATGATCATTGACTCAAGTAGGGGTCATATGAAGGAATGCATGAATGCACATCTAGGTTTTATTAACCACGCTATTTTTTTCTTATGTTCATTAATTTATATAGCCGCTCTATTTTCTTTTGACATGGAGCTTTGAATCTGCCATGGCAGCGCCCTCCTCTCCCCAACCTCGAGTTGTGGGAGAGACACCTTCTAAGATTGATTATGCATCTCTTCTTCATACTAATTCATCTTCTCATTCCATAACAAAAAATAATTTTAAATCTAATTGAGTTGGTCCATGGGGAACCTACTATCAAATTTACTATGGAGGAAGAGGTCACTAAATTCACAAGAGAAGAAGGTTTACACCAGCAATAGTTATCAAATTTTCTTATGGTCATCCTGATTTGAATGATATTCGTAGCCTAATACCCAAGCAACTTGGTATCAAAGGCAACTGTTTGGTAGGTTGGCTTGCCCATAGACACTTCTTAATCCAATTCGACCAACTTGAGGACTTTGTAGCAGCACTTTCTACTCTAGTACGTTATTTGAAATTCAAAAGCGAAGAATTCTTATATAGGGTATTTCCATGGTCACAATGGTTTAATCCCAAGGAAGAAACCTCTATAGCTTTGACATGGATTTCTTTTCCAAGCCTTCCACCTAGTATGTTTGCAAGAAACGCTTTATTATCCATTGCTTCAGTTGTTGGAAAACCTCTAGCAATTGATAAAGCGAGAGACCTAGTACGGCTAGAGTGAAGGTTTTGGTTGATCTTCTTGACAAGCATCCAAAAAGAATTAAATTATGCTACTTGGATGAGAAAATTGGGAAAGTATTGGAACAATATCAAGAAATCATGTATGATGCTCTTCCCTTGTATTGCATGGTTTGCAAACATCAAGGACATGGGATGAATTCTTGTCGGTATAAATCGAGATCCGATGGTCAAGAAGGTCTTGTACAACCTTCTCTTGAGGCTAACAATGTTGAGCAACTGAAAGGGGATGCAAGAGCATTTTAAATGCAAAGAGGGCTGAAAATCAAATGGCTGAACTATCTTCTACAAAGGAACTAGTTTCAACCAATTTGAATGCTGGCAAGGCTACGGAAAATGCTACAGTTGAAGTCCATGATAACACCACTAATTTGATTGATGCGTTAAATGCTGATTTGGGACAACAACTACCTTAAAACAGAGGTGCAACAAGTGATAGCTACAACTTAGCTACTGATATAGCATCAAAATCAGTGAATCATACATTGTTAATGGTGAAAGAGGCATCGATAGCTGATTCGAGGCAGAATATAACTGTTACAAGAGATGGCGATGTTTCTGAAAATCTGGAGTCTTGTAAGGTCATTCTTGCTGGAAAGGTCAATGATGAACAATGGTTGCTAACAACTGATAAATGTACTGATTTGTAAGCTGAAAATTACAGCGATGAAGAAGATAATAAAGCTGAAAATTGGACTGTTCTTGCACATAAAAATGCAGCTGGTAGTCATATATGCTCTTCTACTAATCGAGGTAATTATCCGAGCTATGAAAGGGTGAGATTGAAAATTTAAAGTTACCAACTCAAAATATTTTTTCACCATTGTCGGTTACCAGTAAACCGCAGCAGGACCATAGTATGGATACTTCACAACGTGAAGCTCCTACTCCAACACATGGGGTTAATAATTCATCGCCTACAAAAGAAGTTGATGTAAGTAGGCCACAAGATGAAAACGATCAAGATGGTCAGACACCTTGTCAACCAAGCTCGACCAAGATGAGAAAGGAGCAACTTCAACAAATGAATAATGATATAATTCATGTAAGTAATGAGGTTTTACCAAGTCTAAGACATGGGCCGAACAAGCTGAAGATGAAGAATATCAAAATAATGGTGAAGATTTCTTTGACAATGATGAGCAAGACAATATGTTAGACATATACTTTGATAAAGTGGCTAGGGATGGATATATCTCACCTAGGCAACAAAGAAGTGGAAGCATAAAAATAAAAAAGAAAACACATGGAAGATAAAAAAAAAGTTGGGATGGTAAAGTGATTGAATAGTTTGTTCCAAGACACCTACCGATGCGACTGGCAAAGCAAAATCATATGACAGTGTCAATAGCTTCAGAAAGATTCAATAAATCCAATAAGAAATAATGAACTATTAATTGTTGTTGGACAGATTTGAAGAAGAAGACAAGAGGAAAATATTTCAGGTTAAAAAAAATCAAAATATACTAATTTGAAAAATAAAATAATTTTCTTTATAATATTAGTTAAGAATATGTATTTATTAATTAATATATTTTTAAAAGACAACATATATCTTAAATACTTAATTTAATATTATTTATAAATACCCTTATTTTTCCAAATATAAATTTTAAATTTTAGATAATTGATTTTAATTTTTAAAATTTAATATAACCTTGTAATTACACTCGTGCAACCAAACAGCATCATTGTAATTTTTCAGTAATAACATTGTGGCAAACAAACAGGTCAAAGTGATTATTAGGTTGTGTAATTACTAAGTCGGTAATTACACCAATTTCAATTGCCAGGTGGCTTTCCAAAAAAATCCAAAGGGTTAATTAGAGAGAAGGGTCATGGGTACTAATAAGGGGATAAAAGTAAACCCAACACGTTAGGATTTTGGCCAGAAAAAGATGAGGAAAGTCAAAATGCCCCCTAATTAAAACTATCGAACTGAACCACGAGACCCCGTCAATGTATTGGTCCAATCTATGGGTCGTAGATGACCTTTTGGTAGAAGGATGGACTTTTAAGGTTGGATCTATGACCAAGCATGTACGAGTTGTAGGCCCATTTATGGATCATGTATGGGCTTTATCCCATTAAAGGGGTCAAAGCTTCAAAGACTGTGTTTTGGACTTGGGACTACAAAATCCGATTTATGGGTCATAGATCGAGCGACGGTTGTAGACCCCTTTCATAGATCAGATCGATAGTTAGGAACATTTTTCAGAATTTGCAAGATTGGGATTCTATGAAGCCTTTTTTATGCCTAGTGAAAAGAGTTACAGGTCGTGGACCCAACTCATAGACTCCACTCTAAAAATTAAGATTTTTACTAGGTGTAAGGGGTAACTACAAGGACCACCTACGGACCATAGAACCATCTTTGGGGCGTAGAAGCCCTTTTGTGGTCACTGACAGTGCCACTATTTCTCATATTGTTTTGAAATTTTAAGGTCATGTAAGGTAGGATAATTTAAGGGGTATTACATAGACTATTCATACTTTATTTCTTCTTTCTTATGCTTTAAATTTATTATCAGTATGCTTATGTTATGTCATGTGGTTAGCATGTGGTTCTTGAAAATTCTAAATATCATGTGATGACTAGGAGGTAGCTTCAAATTATGACAATTGGTTTATTTTCAGAGTGCATACTCCATTACTCTTGCTACATTCCTATTAGAACGCTAGGATTGTGACATCATTATCTTTATGGACTCAATGTTAAGTGGCTTAATTTCCATTTATATGTTTTCGGTCATTTTGCGTTTGATGTACATAATTTATTCATTCAAGTGTAGGGAAGAGCCATTCTGCAACATCTTCATTTGCACATTGGTGTATTTGTTTATAACACTTGGTAAAATTATCAAAATACCCCTAGAGGAGAGATGTGCACATATCGCATCTTGCCGTGCTCCGATGGCAAATACGATGCCGGATATGAGATGATTATGAAAAATTGAGTGGGCAAATGATCTCGGTTGATGATTAGAGCAACCGGATCAAAAGATAATTTTTCTATGCGAAAACTTTCCACAAAAAGTGCACGATAGGTGTGTGATGTGCAGCTGCTGAACACCTACAATTAGATTTTGTCCAAAAAGTTTCGACGGGATCAAAAAACCCATTCGGAGAATTTTTGACGAAAAAACCTCGAAATTACACTAGGTTTGTGTCGCGGACACCTATGCCTGAGGCGAGCTTTTCTCTTTAATTCTGTGAAGGGCATTCTAGACCTTTTCAACCTCTCCTAAACTCAAAACACGATCAAAATTGATCGTTCTGTGCGTAAAAAAAGGGTTTTAATGCCCATTCAAATCCTTTTCTCAGTTCTTAAAACAGACTAGGGCTAAAGAGAAGAGAAGAGGAGCGTAAATTTGAGGATTTTGAGGAGAGTTCTTTGAGTATTGATTGTCAAAAGCTTCGCAACAGGTATGTAAGGCTAAATTAAACATGGACTTATTCTTCCATGTGCCCCATTGATGGTAATAGAGGAGTTAAGAGTCCATGAGCACATCCACATATTTCTTGAAATACTTTCTTGAATATTTTCTTGAAATTTGTATATATTACATGTATTTTCATATGTTGATGATCATCACAAAGTTGATTTCTTGAATTGACTACTTTTCATGAGATATTGTATAAATCTTATATATTAATTTGTGAAAGTATGCATGAATGAACCTAGAGATAAAGTCTAGAGCCTTGACTTGAGTATGTTGATGGTAATCTTGATGTGAGTATGAGGTGGAGTTAATTGAGCCTTGATGATCCTATGAGTATTCATCATTGAATTATAGAGTTTTCTCTAAATGACTTTTTCTTGATGATTGATCTGAGTCCTTGAGTTCTTAAATAAGCACTGAGTTGATGAGTTGATTGAGATGTTAGGCCGAAAGGCCCCCATTGAGTTGAGGTAATAAGATGATGAGAGTCTCCATGAGACTAATTGAGTTGATGAGTGCCTCCATGAGGCTATTTGAGTTGATTTGATTAAGTTTAGGAGTTTTATGAGCATTGAATCTTGGGAGGAGTATCGAGCACCGAAATGAGTAAGAGTAAATCCAACTCGTTCTCATTAACTATGACGCCAAGCATAGGTGAGGATTAGAACCATTACATTGAGGTTCCCTCTCTAGTTAAAGTCCCTGAAAGCAATAGAGGACTTGTTAAGGCTAGATCCATAGTGGATCTGATTCGTTCTTTACCTGGCAATTACGGAATGACTGTTGCAGTATCAACGAGATTGTTGTACAATCACTGGCTCATAAGTGATGATTGTCGGATAAGAGAAACTCCCAAATAGTCCCTACATTGAGTTGAGTCGAGTTCAGTTCCATTGAGTTGAGTTGAGTTCGATTGATTAGGTTTAATTGGTTCATGGGTCACTTGTCTACTCTTTATTCTTGCTTTAGATAGACATTTGACATTCTGATTGAGTATATTCTTAGTTGATGTTATTTCTAGATTATTCTACCTGTTACTATTTCATTCAACTATTTTACATACTCGTACATTCCACTTGCTGACGTCCCCTTTGGACTGCATCATTTTATGATGCAAAGGCAGATACTAAAGATTGTCAACAGGCACATCGTTGAGGATCTGAGCATTCAGCTGAGTTGGGGAGCCTCCTTTTCTTCGGAGGATCATTATTTATTTTCATCTAGCTTATTAGAGTTAGACTTGAGTAGCTTTACTTTTGATTTGAAGTAGCCATGGGTCTGTCATTAGCACTATTTGATAGTGGTGATGAAGTCTTCATAGACTAGATTTGAGTTATTGATGTTGAGATTCTATTAAGCTAGTTTCTTCCATACTAGCCTATTTGATATGCTATTTGACACTTAGATTGCCCATTATTATCCTTAGTCTTCCGCTGATTGATTAGTTTATTGAATGAATGAATGTGATGAGGACAAGTAGTTTGCTTGGAGACTAGCAATAGTCTCTGAGTGCCGATCACGTCTAGGGTACCCTCTCGGGGTGTGACATTGTTGTCCTCACATTGTTTTACTCTTTATTCCTTTATTATACTGTAACACCCCTCATATGCTTCAAAATGCCACATAAATATATATCTTTAATACCTCAAAACTCGTGCATGATTTTACAAATCTGACTTCATATTCTCATTCAGGGGGCAAGATTTTGTGGGAAAAGGGTAGCCCTCGAATTTTAGAAAACCTGTAATGAAAAATACTTTTCGCTATGGGGATGAATTTCGATGTCCTCGTACGCCCAGACCGCGACGTGCCTTAGTGTAATTGGGGTTGTGCGTCTGGTCCATGTCGCGCCTGGGGCGCGGACCAGTACATTTTCATCCCTATTTTTTCAGCTTTGTTCAAGGGCATTTGGGAAACCCAATGCCCATTTAAACGTGAAAACCTCTTTACTTGGCCATTTTTCAAGTTCAAACTCTCAAGGAACCCTCCCAAAACCCTTCCAATTCATCACAAAATTCCCCATCCAATTCTAAGAATCTCAAGAGCACACTTTTGATTTCAAGGATCCAACTCAAGCTCCAAGTCTCCTCCAAGTTTAAATCAAAAAATTCAAAGTTTAGGTATGTGAGTCTGCATCTATCGGTCCCTTCACTCATGGAGCCCAACCCTCTCTTTCGATAAAAATTTCATGATTTCAAGTGGCATTCTTTATGGGTATCTCTTATTATGCATTTTAAATTTGAATTATATTGGGTTTTCTCAAGTATTGATTGATTATGCATGAATATCAATTTTTAAGCTTATTCCATGAATTGATTTATGTCTATTGAGGCTATGCATGACATGCGTTATGAGAACTATGAACTATTGTGAACTTTTGAGATGGATTTCATGATACCCAAATTAAGGGTTTTACTACAATGTTGGTGGGTTGATTTAAGTGACTTAAAAAATGAATCAATTTTACTCATTCTTGTTTTACGCTCTTGAATTGCATGATTTTGAGCATATGTACATATGCCCACCATGTTTGACTGAATTTACATGACAAGTATTCTTATGTTGTTAAAAGGCTATTGCATGATTCGTAAGTCAAATGTTTTTCATGATAATTATGGACTTTCAAGCATGTATTAAACTCATGAAAGGTTTCTATGATTTATAAGTGACAAGTTGAGCATTATTCTATAATTCTACCCTCTTGTGAACAATTATATCTATTTGAGCGGTCAAGTATGATTACTATTTTACTATCGTATTCAACCTAAGCTCACAAGTACGGGTCAAGCATGTTACAAGTTTCTACCCTCATGTGAAATGTATTGCCTACTAGAAGGGGTCAAGTTCATGTATTGTTTTCTACCCTCTAGTATAAGGTATATGCCCATGTAGGGGTCAAGTATCTGATTGAGCTACTCATGCCATGTTATCAAGTCTTTACAAGTTATTCATGTTATTATTTAACCTATGATTATTTCAAGTATTCCTTGGGATAAGACTTAGCACCGATTGAGGCTTAACGTAGGGGCTTGACTCAAGGGGTCCTTATATAAAGTCTTAGTCTCTAAACTATGTGCCACCATAGGATTATGTTATGTCCATAAGAGGGCTTACTAGTGGATCCATCTAGGTCAAGTTACCCACAAAGTGGGGTCAAGTATGGTTTACCTTGGCAAGTAGACTACACCTTCTCCGGTGGGGTGTCATGCATCGGGATTCCAAGTAGTAGCTCGCTTGGTCTTATTTGTCGGTTAAGGTCTCCTTCCACATATATATGTTATACTATACAAGTTGAATATTTACATGCATGTCTTAATACAAGTATTAATCATACAAGTTATATTGAATTTATATTCATTGATTATGATTATGCATCTTGACCATTATGACTTATGCCTTTGTTGCATTGCACCCCGCATACTTAGTACATTCCAATTACTAATGCATACTCTACCCTACATGATATCACTATGTAGGGGTCGGAGCTTATAATGATCATCCTCCTCCACGTGACTAGTTTAATTCATTGGAAGAAAGCTCTTGGTGAGTTGTCAACTCCGAGAAAATTATCTATTTTCCTTTCATGCTATGTTGAGACTTGTACTACTTTTTGGATACTTATTAGTTGAGGGTGAGCTCGGGAAGTGTCTTGGCCCCCGCTGTATTTTATGTAGAGGTGTTGTTGGATAATATGGTATTCAATGTATCTAAGCTTGACTCCGCTTATGTTATTATCATTATGAAAGACTTCCCTTAGTCCTGCTTCCCTTCTTATTAATGTCACTTTTTGTTGTTTATTTTTCTTCTGTGATCAAGGATGTGCGAGTGATATGCTAAAAGACGTGTTTGGGGTTCCTTCGGGTTCCCCATTCGTCGTGTCACATCTAGGCCTTGGCTTGGGTTGTGAAAATCTTGGTATCAGAGCACTAGGTTGTTTATGGTCCTCGAAAATCCAATACAATGTGTTGATTAGAGTCTTATTCATGGTTGTGAAGCGCGCCACAACTGTGAATAGGAGGATATGAGGCGTTTTAGGAAATATCTCACTTCTTCATGATTTATGTCATGCTCCAGATGTAAAGATAAGGCTTTCTCCCCTAACGAACGCTCTTTTGCTCATTTAGGTCATGCTACTACCAAGAGGAAGACTACGGAGGCCCTGCACACCCGAGGAGTTTCCGGCTCATCAAGCTCCTCAAGGTGAAGGGGATACACAAGTTGAGTATCGAAATGGCATCACCATGTTGGCCCATGCTATGACAAATCAATTTAATCAAGGTACCCAGGCCCCTCATGCTCTTACTCCGACCTTAAGAGTCACGGACTTCACAAGGATGAACCCTCTGGAATTTCATGGGTCCAAAATAAAGGAAGATCCCCAAGAGTTTATTGATGAGGTGTATAAGGTGCTTGCTATCATGGGGGTGATTAGAGGAGAAGAAGGAACTAGCGGCCTATCAACTCAAGGGTGTTGCCCATATTTAGTTTGCTCAATGGAAATTGGAGAGGGAAAACAATGATGCTATTCCTTAGGAGAAGTTCAAGGCCACCTTCCTCAATCGGTTCTTCGTTATTGATTTAAGAGAGGCAAAAATGATGGAGTTCATGAATCTCAAGCAAGGCTCCATGAGTGTGAGGGAGTATGCCCTCATATTAAACAAGCTCTCAAAGTATGCTCCTCACTTGGGTGCCGATCCTAGGGCAAGAATGATGTTAGGGGTGTCCAACTTAGTGAATGAAGAGGGTCGCACTGCTATGCTAGTGGGTGATATGGACTTGTCTTGGCTTATGACATATGCCGAAAAACTTAAAGGAGAGAAGCTTAGGAAGAGGAGAAGTGGTAAGTCCAAGACGGCTCAGTTTGATGGTGGTTTCCAAAGTGCCAAGGGTGGTTGTTTCCAACAAGGTCACACATCCCAAGTCCAAGGGTCCTCTAATGCTCCAAACAAGAGATTTGCTAATGATAGGGTTTCTAACCCAAGGTTTCAAGGTGGCAATGGTGGGATGACTAATCCTAGGTACCAAAAGTGTTGGAGAAATCATGGCGCTCTAGATAGGTAAGAGAAAGTTTTGAACATTATGAATTTTCTTGAGGGACTCTAATGCTTGCTATGCTTGTGGTAAAGTGGGTCACAAGTTTGTTGATTGCTCGTATGCTCAAAGCAAGGGTGGGGATGGTCGTCCTCAAGGCGAAGGTGCTAATGTGGGTCAAAGGAAAAAAGAAGGCCAACAAGGGGGGTGCTCCAAGACAAAATCTGTTCTATGCTCTCTAAGGAAGGCAAGTTGTGGATGAGGTGCCCGATGTTGTTACCAATATGTTTAAGGTTTTTTATTATGATTTGTATGAATTGTTAGATCCAGGTGCTTTCATTACGCCTTTTGTTGCAAATAAGCTGCATGTGTGTCCCGAATTGTTGTGTGAACCTATAAAGTGTCTACCCCATTGGTGAGTCCATTGTTGCTAGAAAAGACTATAGGGATTGTCTCACATCTATATTGCATAAAGTCTTGCCTTGTGATTTTGTTGACATGGTGGATTTTGACATTATTCTTAGGATGATGGGTTACATGCATATCATACTTCCATTGATTGTAGAAACCCTAAAGTTAGATTCCAATTCCTTAATGAGCCCATCCATGAGTGGGAAAGTTATAATGTGGTGGTCAAGAGTAGGTTCTTTTCTTGTCTTAAGGCCCGAAAATTGATTTCTAAGGGTTGTATTTACCATCTTGTAAGGGTTAGGGATGTTAAGTATAAAGTCCTTCCTATTGAGTCGGTTCCGGTGGTCAATGAGTTTCTTGATGTCTTTCCTGATGAGCTTCCGGTGTTCATCCCAAAAGGGAAATAGACTTTGGTATAGACCTCCTCCCCGATACACAACCTATTTCTATTTTCGCTTATCGCATGGCCCCGGCAAAGTTGAAGGAGTTGAAGGATCAATTGAGGGATTTATTGGAGAAGGGTTTCATTAAGGCCTAGTAAATCATCTTCGGGTGCACCGGTGTTGTTTGTAAGAAAGAAGAATGGTTCCCTTAGGATATGCATCGACTACCGACAACTTAATAGGGTCACCATAAATAACAAGTATCCTCTACCAAGGATAGATGACCTATTTGATCAACTACAAGGGGCTAGTCAATTTTCTAAGATTGATCCTTGGTCCGGATATCGCCAAGTAAGGGTGAGGGAGTGTGATATTTCCAAGATGACTTTTCAGACTAGGTATTGGCATGTTGAATTTATGGTAATGTCTTTTGGCTTGATTAATGCACTTATAATATTTATGGATCTCATGAATAGGGCCTTTAAACCCTACCTTGATAAGTTTGTGGTGGTCTTCATAGATGATATATTAATTTGTTCCCAAAGTGAAGAAGAGCATGTGAATCATTTAAGACTGGTGTTGCAAATTTGATGAATGAGAGGTTGTTTACTAAATATGATAAGTGTGAATGTTAGTTGAAAGAGGTTGCATTTCTAGGGCATGTAGTGCCGAGTGATGGGATTAAAGTGGACCCTAAGAAGACGGGGGTGATAAAAGGTTGGCCTAGACCCTTGACTCCAATGGATATTAGGAGTTTCTTAGGTTTAGCAGGGTAGTACCGGAGGTTTGTGAATGGTCTCTGCATTTGTTTCCCTTTGACAAAGTTGACCCAAAAGAAGGAAAAATTTGTTTGGACTGATGAATTTTAAATGAGTTTTCAAACTTTGAAAGACAAGCTTCTCTTCGCTCCTATTTTGGCTTTATCGGAAGGCTAGAAGGATTTGTGGTTTATTGTGATGCTTCAAGGATTGGCTTGAGGTGTATTTAGATGCAAAATGACAAGGTTATAGCATATGACTCTAGGCAACTAAAGGTGCATGAGCAAAATTATTCCACCCATAATCTTGAATTGGTGGCCGTGGTGTTTGCTTTGAAAATATAGCGTCATTATTTATGTGGGGTTTATGTATATGTATTTACTGACCGCAAGAGTCTCCAATATATCTTCACACAAAAATATCTTAACTTGAGGCAAAGATAATGGTTAGAGCTCCTTAAGGATTGTGATATGAGTGTGCAATATCACCCCGGCAAAGCTAATGTTGTGGCCGATGCTCTAAGTAAAGTATCCATGGGTAGTCTAGCTCCCATAGATAATGGTAACAAGGAGGTGGATAAAGAAGTTCACCAGTTAGCTAGGTTGGGGGTTAAGTTGAATGAAGTTGAAAATGGAGGTGTGGTGATTACTGATAGTTCCAAATCTTCTTTGGTTGAAGAGGTCAAGTCCAAACAAGACCTTGATCCTACCTTATTAGAATTGAAAGCTTTGGTAAAGGACGGTAAAGTAGAGGTTTTCTCCCTAGGAGGAGATGGTGTTCTTGGGTACCAAGGTAGACTATGTGTGTCTAATGGTGATGATTTGAGGGAGTTGATTTTGAAGGAGACACATAACTCATCCTACTCTATTCACCTGGTTCCACAAAAATGTATAGAGACTTGAGGGAGGTGTATTGGTGGGGTGGTATGAAAAGGGATATTGCGAAGTTTGTCTCCGGTTGTCACAATTTTCAAAAAGTGAAACCGAACATCAAAGGCCAGGTGGCCTAGCCCAAGACATAGAAATTCCTACTTAGAAGTGGGAAGAGATCAACATGGATTTTGTGATTAGTTTGCCAAAGGCTAGGAAGCACTTTGATTCTATTTGGGTTGTTGTTGATAGGATGACAAAGTTGTCTCACTTTCTACCAGTTAAAATAACCTATGGTGCCGAAGATTATGCCATGTTATATATTCATGAGTTGGTTAGGTTGCATGGGGTTCCATTGTCCATCATTTTGGATCATGGTGCTCAATTCACTCTCATTTTTAGAGATCCTTCCAAAAGGGTCTTGGTACCAAAGTCAATCTTAACACCACTTTCCATCCTCAAATGGATGGTCAAGCCAAAAGAACAATTCAAACTCTTGAGGACATGATTAGGGCTTGTGTTTTGGAGTTCAAGGGTAGTTGGGATGAACAGCTTCCACTTATTGAGTTTTCATACAACAATAGCTACCACTCTAGTACTGACATGACTCCCTTTGAGACTTTATATGGTAGGTGTTGTAGATCCCCGATTAGATGGTTTGATGTGGGGGAGATAGCTTTATTGGGCCCGAATTTGGTTATGGAGTCTCCGGAGAAGGTGAGGTTGATAAGGGAGAGGTTGAAATAGCTTAAAGTAGACAAAAGTCTTATTCCAATGTGAGGAGGAGAGACCTTAAATTTAATGTTGATGATTCGGTTTACTTGAAGGTCTCACCCATAAAGGGTGTGGTCCGGTTTGGCAAGAAGGGGAAGTTGAGCCTAAGGTTTTTGGGACCTTACAGAGTTTTGAGGAGAATTAGTAAAGTTGATTATGAATTGGAGTTGCCTACGGATATGAGTATGATTCATCCGGTAATCCATGTGTCTATGTTGAGAAAGTGTGTTTGTGACCCAAGTGCTATAGTTCCCTTAGAAGTTGTGGGTGTTGTGGAAGATAACTTGACCTATGAGGAGGTCCTAGTAGAGATATTAGATAGGCAAGTGAAAAGGTTGAGAAACAAAGTTGTGGCATTTGTCAAAGTCCTTTGGAGGAATCAGCAAGTTGAAAGTGTCACATGGGAAGTCAAAGCGGACATGAAAAAATGATATCCATACCTCTTCTACTCTATTCAAGCCAAAGGTAATAAATTAAGTCCTATCTATGCTTTCAAGTCTTAAGCTCCAGCCCTAATGTCATCTTTGCATGCATAAATGTTCAAGATAACAAGTTTTGGTGATTTTTGATATATGTGTTTGAAACTTTTTGAAAATGATGTTTAAGTGCATTTATTGCATTCATGTCAGGCTGAAAGTGTCTTACTCACTTTTCTTATGCATGGTTTCTTTAGATTCGGGGATGAATGTTCCCAAGGAGGATATATTGTAACACCCCTGATATGCTTTGAAATGCCCATAAGTATATATCGCTAATATCTTAAAATCCATCCATGATTTAAAAAATCTGACTTCATATTCTCATTCGGGAGGGAGGGATTGAGTGGGGAAAGGGTAGCCTTTGAATTTTAGAAGATCCGTAACGAAAAATAATTTTCGCTACGGGGACGAATTCTAGTGTCCCTGCGTGTCAGGCTAGGACGCGCCTGGGGCGCACCTTAGTGTAATTGGGGTTGTGCGTCTAGTCCGCGTCGCACCTGGGGCGCGGACCAGTACATTTTCTTTCCTATTTTTCCAGTTTTGTTAAAGGGCATTTGGGTAATAACCCAACGCCCATTTAAACGTGAAAACCTCTTCACTTGGCCATTTTTCAAGTTCATACTCTCAAGGAACCCTCTCAAAACCCTTCCAATTCATCACAAAATTCCCCATTCAATTCCAAGAGTCTCAAGAGCACACTTTGGATTTCAAGTACACACTCAAAGTTCCAAGTCCCCTCCAAGTTTGAATCAAGAAATTCCAAGTTTAGGTATGTAGGTATTCATCCATGGGTCCTTTCACCCGTAGAGCCTACTATTCTCTTTTGATGAAAATTTCATGATTGCAAGTGACATTCTTTATGGGTATCTCTTATTTTGCATTATAAATGTTAATTATGCTGGGATTTATCAAGTATTGATTGATTATGCATGAATATCCATTTTTAAGCTTATTACATGAGTTGGTTTATGTCTATTGAGGCAATGCATGATATAAGTTATGAGAACTATGAACTATTGTGAACTTTTGAGATGGATTTCATGATACCCAAATTAAGGGTGTTACTACAATGTTGGTGGATTGATTTAAGTGACTTCAAAAATGAATCAAAAATTTTACTCAGTCTTGTTTTACACTCTTGAATTGCATGATTTTGAACATATGTACATATACCCACCATGTTTCACTAAATTTACATGACAAAGTATTCTTATGTTGTTGAAAGGCTATTGCATGATTTGCACGTCAAGTGTTTTTCATATAATTATGGGCTCCCAAGCATGTATTAAACTCATGAAAGGTTTCTATGATTTACAAGTGACAAGTTAAGCCTTGTTCTATAATACTACCCTCTTGTGAGCAATTATATCTATTTGAGAAATCAAGCATGATTACTATTTTATCCTTATGTTCAAGGTAAGCTCACTAGTAGGTGTCAAGCATGTTACAAGTTTCTACCCTCATGTGAAATGCAATGCCTACTAGAAGGGGTCAAGTTCGTGTATTGTTTTCTACCCTCTAGTATAAGGTATATGCCCATGTAGAGGTCAAGTATGTGAACGAGCTACTTATTTCATGTTATCAAGTCTTTACAAGTTATTCATGTTATTATATAACCTATGATTATTTTAAGTATTCCTTCGGATTAGACTTAGCACCGATTGAGGCTTAAGGTGGGGGGCTCGACTCAAGGGGTCCTAATATAAAGTCTTAGTCTTTAAACTATGTGCCACCGTAGGATTATGTTATTTCCCTAAAATAGCTTACTAGTGGATCCATCTAGGTCAAGTTACCCATCGCTTTGTCACGTCTAGGCTCTAGGCTTGGGTCGTGACATATACCTTTATTTAATCTTTAGGTCACTTATCTTTTTATTTACTACTCGTTGTTCTTCCTATTCATTGCAAGGAAGACTTCCTTGCTTATGAATTGTGATGGTCCTCTTTTGATTTTTGATATAAGAAAATAAAGATCGCATAAAAGTTATTTAAAAAGAGAATTCTTATTAGTTGAAGGGAGGTGTTTCTTTTGTAGAGTTTAGACCTCAATCGTTGACTAAAATAGTACTTCGTAGTTAGATTGTTGTATTTTGGAGAAGATAAGTAAAAAAGATTACTGTTGAATCGTTGAAACAATTTGCTACAATGGGCTTAAATCTCCTTAAAGAGGGTGAGATATCTGAATCTCAACCTAAAGAGATTTATTCTCTTTATTTTATTTTTTATTTGTAATATTATACTCTGTAATTTCATCAAAAGGGTTTAATATAGAGAAAACTCAACAGGTTTGAAAAAACTTAACCAAGATAAGCTCATTACTTATTTAAAAATAGTACTTCCTCTGTCAATCTTTATTTGTCCATGTTTGATTTAATTTGGCACATCCCTTAAGAAACAATAAAGGGGCAGGAGGGCGGGCGGAATAATTTTATTATATCATCTCTATTAATTATAAGTCATTTATATATTGAAAAATGAATAATATTTAATAGTAAGGATAAATTAGACACAAAATGATAAATTATTCCTTGATTTTCAAACTAGACAAGTTGGACAACTATTTATAATATTTGACTAGTAAAGACGAATAGAGGGAGTACTTCTTCAATTTCAATTTGTTTTTCTTACTTTTCTTTTTGGTCCATTCTAAAATAAATGCCTATTTTCCTTTTGATAATTCGAATGTTCCACGTGACATGTTTAAGACCAAAAGATTAAATGATATTTAGTACCTTCTGCATATCTTTAGTTTAAAATCATGTAATGCAAAAAAAAATATTTTATTTTCTTTTAACTTTGTGTAAAATCAACACCACATAATTAAACTAGAATGGAGGGAGTAATTGAGAATTGAGATTCCAGACCATTACATAAAACAACCAAGCGAGCATTTCAATCCTTGCGTCTTCATAATTAACCTTGAAACAGCCTTTTGCTCAAAACTATCTCAATATTAATATTCTTGTTTTAGTGTAGTTTTAAACACAAAAGTCAGTATAGTTACAAGGTTTTAGGCTCACTACATAATTATTCTTACTGCTGATATTGTTTTATCTCTGGTATTATCTATGTTTCTAACAATCATTTACTCACTTTTGGCAATAATTGGGTTGGGCGTTAAGAAAAAGACCAGAACTAAAATTGATATTTGGTCAATATTTCAATTAGTTTGAAAATTGACTATTTGACTTGTTTCCTCTGACCAGTCGGATCCTTCTATTTGAATTTTCAGCATGCTATTTAGTCAGTGTTTTTACGTTTTATAAGAGATATATGTTACATTTTGAACTCATTTTTTTTTCTCACCAGATTTTTGTATTTTTTGTAGGATTTGATTAATTTGCATTTGTATTGGAAAGCTTCATTTCAAAAGTAAAGCGCTTCTTATGAAAGACAATTTTAGCTTTGATTTCTCTTTCGCTAAGCATTGTTATATTTGCATCTTCAAGCAATGTATTAATTAGCTAGAGTAGCATGATACAACATTAAATATAGCATAAGAATTAAAAAATAATGAGGGGGTCAATATTTTTTTTTTTTTTGCATGCTTTAAATGTTTTAGCAAAATAAATAATCCAACTTTCAATCTTAACTAGTTCCTAAGGTTATTTGGTTGGTGAGATAGGATCGACAAAGTGTGTAGGATAAAAGTAGTCCGATGCATGAACAAAATTAGATTTTGGCACAAAAAGATGGTAAAATAACAATGTGGGTGATCCATCATGAAGAAGTAGAAACCAAATATAATCTCCACATAATATCACGATCCAAAATCGGATCGCAACTAAAGAAAATGAAGTAAAGCGGAAACAATCACAACATAACATAAGCAATTCCAGAACTTGGAGTCATGAGTACAACAACATCTAAAGTATTACAACAGAGTAAATACAACTATCTCAAATGAAATACAAAGTTGATAATATTCGATACAATGTCTGAAAGGAATTAAGCAACATAGGAAATCCCAAAGATCCATGGTGAATCAAACTCTGAGCCTCACCGGTAAGATCTGGATAGGTGCAGAAAATCTCAACTAGAGTAAATCAACTACCCTATACGGATCCCTGTGCTTAATCTACAGGGAGAAAACAAAGTAAGGGTGAATACACTAAAATGTACCTAGTAGGTTCAACCGACTGGGTAAGAGAAACCAAAAAAGTATGTAATAATTAAAAATCTCTACCACCTACAAAACAAAGGTTAGTGCACAATATAAACATAGATAGAAACAAGTAAAGACAATAAATTCAATCAATGATGCAATACAATGCAATGTATGTATGCAATAGCATCGCAGACCATGTATGAGGTGGAATCACGATCGACGCAGAGCCGATGTAAACATCTATGAGCCGAAGCTACCAAATAGAATTGGGGGGCGTCACAGGACATATACTCAAATATATCAAGGTGTCGCAGACCATAACAAAAGTGTCTCAAGGCGTCGCAGGCCATATAATGAAATGTTTAAATGTCTCATAATATCATAAGTGGTACGAATGCAATAAGATGTGTGTATACCAATGCAACTAATCAAGTATAAGATATCTGCATACTGATACAATCAGTCAAGTTGTGCATATCAATGTAACCAGTCAAGTATAAGTTATATGCATATAATACAACCTCTCAAGTATGTACGGAATAGCAATATAAAAGATAATTGATATTACGATAGCCATCACATCAAAAGGGTTACACCATGTGCATCAACTAGTACCATAAAGTCATTATTATATCTTATGTCATCATTATCTCATCAATAATCTGGATGTCAATGAAACAAGGCTCCCCGTGTACCCAAGTAAGCTCATAAATCTCAAGTTTATCACAATTATCACCAATTAATTACAGCACTATCTAAAAGCTATCACAAGTCCCATATTATCATAATGGTATCCAAAATTATCTCAATTCTTATAATTCCATCTCAATTTATCCATAGGATCACCATTTACTCAATTTTTGACATAATCGGTATCCCATTACCATCAAATTATGTCATATCATGCCATTGGCTCATAATTCAATCTAAATCTTATAATTATCAGATAAACATATCTAATAACTCAAATTTAGCCCCAAAAAGGTTAGCCAAAACTACACTTGGATAAGCTTTCAATCAACTCAAACCTCTAAATAATCCCAAGATTGATCAATCACTATCAAAAAATAGATTCTACGTATCAAGAGGTGAATTTTGATACCTATATTGGAATAGATTAGGCTCATAGGCAAATGATCAAAATTAGAGCTACAATTCGAAGTTCTCGAATCTAGAAGTTGACTTTAAAATTAGGTTCTAGACGAAAAATGAAGGACGTAGGTGAAAATCTCATTAAAATGGAGCTCCTGACCCTGGCTGACTACCCCAACTGGAGGCCAAGTCGGGAAGGAGGATTGAGGTCCATCAGAGACTTGAACTACAGGAAATGTCATCCATGACTCGAGATATCAAAGTAGCCCGTAGGTGGGATCTAATAGACACCATCATGACCTGAAAAAGTTGGGTTGTGACGAGGGAATCAGACAATAGTTCTAGCTGCTCCAACTAATTAGAAATATAATAATTTGTTAGTATGCAAACAAGAAGACTACCAAGTTGGTGACTAAATCTGTAAAATTGGCATTACTATTTAAGATTGAATTGCATTAATGGCAACAAGTTTGTACCTTTTTATTTGATATAAGTCTAGCCTTAAATGATGATAAGGCCCCATGCCAATAATTTGAGGATTATAAGCTTCTCGTTTGTATTGAGTTAGTTTTTTTGGAACATAGTATTTTTGCATCAGATTAATGTTTTTGTACATATTTAGAAATGGGCACTATTTGTTTCAATGATGCTCTGACAATGTCGAATTCAGGTTGATATAATTGCTAAAACTAGCCAAGGATAAATCCTCCAGGGTGAAAAGCTTAGCCACAAAGGACTTGCTCAAAACCTTAGCTAATATCGCTTAGTTCAAAGCTTCCAACCCAGCTTAAGGGATTTGGTTGCTTGGCTGAGCATTAGCCGAGTTAATTGAACTTACAAAACTAGCAACAAGTTTTACTGAGTTTATCGTGCTGCCATGTATGTATATCCATATTTGATTACTTAACCGCTAG
>JAPFFP010000089.1:5554200-5566310 GCA_026153255.1 Solanum medicagineum
CAATATAATTAAAAAATATATTTTGAAACGTTAATCAAAACTAATATTGTTGGACCAGTTCTTTTTGTTTAAAAAAGAAAAGAAACTGTGAAAGTAAAAAAGGAATAGAGGGAGTATATCTTTTTCCGCTTTTAGGTAATTTTTTTTTATTTTTTTATTTTTAAAGACACATATTTGCGTTTTAAAAATAGATTTAACTTTAAATAGTTAAGCCTCCATCGCCATTACTACTTTGAAGTTAGTAGTGGTTTAAAATATTTTTTTAAAAAGTGAAATAAAAAAAAATTTTAAAAAAAAACTTTTGATAAGGGAAAAAAGGCATAATATTTTGACAGCAAATATTGTCCGCTGCCAAGATTTCATGCACCTTTTTTGGGATAAAAATTGCAAAATATTTTTATCCTTCGTTTGTTTGGATAAAAATCTTTCTTTCATATATATATATATATTTCAGAGTTATCCTTCTTCTGTTTGGATAAAAATCTTTCTTTCATATTTATATATTAAGCTTGGTCATGCTTGTTATTTTCTTGCCTTTCTCAGGGAATTTCATGATTGACTCCTTTCTTGCCTTTTGTCTTAATTAAGAATCTACTTCAACATTACAACAAGATGACAATCTTAAGCTTTTTATTTTTATTTTCATTTATATATATTTAAAGTAAAATTCACTGCTAACAGTGGCGCAATCAGTATTTGGGATTCAAAATATGAAGAAGTAGACATACGAACTAGTTGAAGGAGATTCGATATCTATTATGTGTATTAAAAAAATCAGTTTAACCATATATAAATAGTATATTTTTTTTACGAAAAAGGTTCGGATGAATTCCCTGACCAAAAGGTAGCTCTGCTCCTGACCACTAGGTTGTGTAAGGGGATTTGGTATTGATCCTTCCATAATTTGTATTTATAAAATATTCCAAAAGTTAGCTAGAATACATAAAAGGAAGGGAATATGTAACCTTGCCTCCTCAAATTCTATTTGGGTGATTTACAATTATTTCCATCACCATGCATATTCGACCTATGAAACTCACAAAAGGCAATATATGTCACACCATTAGTGCAAAATTACAACAATTAGATGCTAAGGAGGACTAGTGTTTTCTTTGGCTCTACCTCTTGACATGTATATTTGATACAAAATGAGGTTTCTTTAAATCATCTTTAGTTAATAGTTTTTTTTTTGAATATTTTGTTTAGTTTTATAAATGAATACTAGCTCTTCTTTATGGATTATGACTTGTAAGAAAATACAATAGTGGTTAGATTAATATGGTCCTACTAAATTTTGAAAAGCTTATGTATATATATATGTGTGTATATGTTATGAATAAAGAAAAGCTTCTGTGGAACTTTATTTTGTTTTATTTTTTGTGAAGTTGAGAGAGTTGAGCAACAATACGACATCCAATATCTTCTTGCGTGGAGGCCCTTTTATGTTTACTGGGAAAAGTTATTAGTTAAAAGTGATAAAATGAAGTCTTATCCCAAAGCTCTTAGGGATTGTTTGGTAAATTGTATAAGAATAATATTGAATAAAGTGTATTAGTTGTGTTGACATTATTTTTTTTATATATTGTTTATTTGAAAAGTTACATCAGATGGTCTCATACCATTTGTTTACCACTTTTTTAACCTATCTTTATAAACTTACCTAAAATGACTCAATCTAGACAAAAGGGCCATATAGATAAGTAATCGGAGGTTTTCAAAATTTGACTTGAAAACTCTAAGCAGCCGAAGGTTTTCCCTTTTCAAAGTCTTGGCTCGTTCTTCGTCTATAACAATCAAGAAACACGATAGTCAACAATATTAATGGCCTAAATTACCCAAATTATATCACAATCTATATCTTTTGTCCACTTTCATGATCATCTTCCTCAACTAGGAGTTTATTTCACTATTAATTGGAAGTCACAATCTTCCCCTATGAGAATTCTCCTAGATTCAAAGGTTTAGAAATTAAATTACAAGTGAGGGCAATAATTAACTTACCATCTTCGTTGAAATAAGTGGAAAGCTGATGAAAAACTATTGTAGGTCACTTTTGGTCTCTCAAGGACGAAATGGAAGAAATAAAAAAAAATTTAGAACTTTACAGACTTAAAATCCGTGACTGTCCTACCATAGCGATCACTTATCTTTCCATGGCGGTATACGGTCATAGCAGGATTCATTCCGCTGTGGCGAGTTGCACGGAGATAGAAACTTTGATACTCATACCCCAAGTTCTCATTTCACAATACACTCTAAAACCATGACGTTCAACAATATACCCTTTGCAACAAGATCAATTTTAAGCGTTCTATTCCCACAAATTCAATTTTGTAAAGTCATACAAGCTCCTTATTATCTTGAATATCAATCAAAATATCGAACTTACAAGTTAACTCCTAATCCATTATCACATTTTTCTTGACCTTACATGACGCAAATTTTCTCCAATTTTATTCTAGGCTCAAAATTTTTCAATTTACTATATGAAATTCTTTTGTTCAATTTTCTTCCACATTGACCTATCGATAATAACAAGAACAAGTTACTATTGACATGAGTAATCCAGCATGCAAAAGGAAAAACTATGAGTGCTTCATATCTTCAAAGTAGTCTATGATGAATGTACTTATGCCATATGGATGGAGAGCAAATCAAAGGATGTTTGAGAAAAAAGCTAGAGACTGGAAAGTACTCACTCAACTATGATATTGCATGCAATGTTCACACTTGGTGATTTATATAATTTAGTTATCAAAAAAGGGATTAACAATATAATTATTAATGGATTTTGAAGCTTAAAAAAATTAAAGGGGAAATTACATAAATATACCAAAAAGTTTATCAAAAAGTAGCTTGTGTTTTATTCAGATAAAAAATAACCAAATCAGTGAATTATACATCACTATACAATATAATTTGTCAAAAGTTATAAAAGGTATACGCTACTAGACAATGTATATTACTTATACATAGTCTATACACTAAATATAAAAATTTTTTTTCGATGTAAGTGTAATTTGACAATGCAACATCCGGCTTGCTTATAAAATGGAGAAAAAATAAACTCATATAATCACTTACAGATTGAAAATAATGAAGTGATCATTTCAAACCTTTTATCCATAAAAATAATAATCTTTTGTAATAATAAATTTATAAAAAAAACTAAAAAAATTAAATCTCAATGTAACATAACTTGAGATCATTTTAACAATATATACAATAAAAATCAAAAAGCATATATATTTGCTTTTGTTAATTTCCAAGGAGGTAAACAAAGAGTGAAGAAATATATATATAAAGAAAAGAACAATTATTTACAAGGACAAGACAACCAAATTCAAGACTAAAAATGCATTCCTGAAAAAGCAGGCATGGCAATCGCGTAAGACGTTTTCCTGCATATAGAGGAAAAAGATTTATCTCTTAGATTTAAAAGGAAGAAATTAACAGTAATAATAATAATAATAGAAAAAGATCAAACATATATAAATATGTGCGCAGCAACAATAATGATAATATATTTAGTGAAATTCTATAAGAGAATCTTGAGTGGATAAAATAGAGAGCGTAAAATATATGCACACCTTACTATTATGTTTCTAAGGAACGCTTGTCTAAAACACACCTATAAGCAGTTACAGAAAAAAAAAATAAAGAAAAATAACTAATAACGAAAGTAATGATAGAAAGTAAATACAATAAAATTAACAAATATAAGATCGATAATAACACCACAAGATAGAAAAACCGACTAATCCTACAAACCACCTGTTAAGTTACTACTTTAATAGATGACCTCCACTCCTTCTTATTTGCATTAGATCGAGTGTCGTCAATTACGTGAGCATTAAATAAAATTATCGTCGATTAATAATTTGATTTTAATATATCATCCGTCAATCCAGAAATGCTGAAAAAAATTCAAAAGTGGAGCAATTTGTTACCAGTAACCATCGCCAAATCTCTTGGGTGGTCGACCAGATTTGATGCCGTCTTTTGACACTCTTTTTTTGCCGGAAAGATCAATGTCGGCGATCAATTTATCCTCGGAGATGACTTGGAGCGTTGGTTTCCAATTCTCCGTTTTCCTTAATTTTCTTCCTTGAATAATAGTTATCCGTCTATTCTCGAATAAATTTATTAATTCAGACTCCTCCTGTTTCTCCTCCGACGGTAATCCATCCCCCACCGTCTTGACGGCGGCACCACCACAGCACGTCCTCAATTCCGATATAAACTTCATACTCTGTGAATTTTTTAAAATTGAGGGATAATTATACAGGGAGGGGGAGGATAAAGGATAACGCCGATTTGGATTTGGATTTAATATGTTTATGGATAAAGCTAAAATATAATGGGTAATAATTACAGGTTAAAGATTTTTCAGGATAACATCTAAATAAATAACTTAATGATAATGATGACACTCTTTAAAAAGGAAAATTATTTTTAATTTTCTATCGATTTTTAGGTCAGATACATGTACAAATTTCTAAATTTTATTTTGACACTCTAAAAAATAATATTTGTTCCTTTTAAATCCTTCAATATCATGATCAAAATAGTGACATGATATATTAGACAATACATATTCTTTTGAAAAGAGAAACAAAAGGAAATATTAATTATATTTAATGGTAATTATTTCTCTTCTGCATTTAGTTACCGGCCTTTATCACAATACTGACAAAATTACATTAAATTTGTTATTATTTTGAGAAACAAAAGAGAAAAAGTTTTACCAGTCTCTCAGAACAATATTATTGCCTAATATAGCCTATGGAAGAAATTAAAAAATGATTTTATTTACTATTGATTGTCCCTTCTGGCGATTGATGGCTCCTAATTGTTGATCGGGACAAAGAGGAGATCATCTTGCCCACACTAGTTCCTTATTACAAAGATTAGTGAAAAGTAGTAGAAAGCCGAAGTTTTGGATTCATCAAGTTTAAACAAATTTTGTGGAATCTTCAATATGTTAATGCCTTCTGATTTTCGTTCTTAATTTATATTATCATGTTAATATGTAAGCATGTGATCCATGAATTGTATATTCTAACATTTATCATTTATGTGAATTTTTTCTATTCTGAATGAATATGTGTGATTATTTCTTTCAATATTATGTACTCTCTCTTTTATATCGTAATAGCAACCATAATCAAGTCATTATTGTCCCTTATGTGGAAAATACTGACAGGTATATGATCTATTTCATGAATGATAATTGATATTGGAATATTAAATAATGTATGTAGAAGAGAATGCACAAGTTTCAACATATACTAAGGGAGGGGAACCAATTAGCAAACTATCTAGTCAACAAAGCCATTAATAAAGGAAATGTCATATTTACAGACTTTGGAAGTATGGACAGTCAAGCTAGGAGAATAATTACAGTGATAAATTACAGAGCCCTTACATAAGAGTATCTCCTTACTTTTGATAGCTACAAATAGAAGAACAAGACCAGATACTTGGTGCCTTGATATTGCGGACCCACAACAGCAGATGAAAGAAGGTGGCACTCACCCACAAAATAAATATCGGCGAGATAGAAGGGACAAAGTGAAAAGGAAAGAAAGAGGCGGAAATAGAAAATCCTACAGCCTAGATGTGTGTTTATATAGCATATATGTTTTGGGATTGGTCCGGGTTTGGGCCAAGGTATTTGTTCTGTCGGGCAATGAATTGGGGTGGCCCAATTCCGTTTGTAATGTTTTGATATCAATAAAATGATTTTTTTAAAAAAAAAATCTCTCTTTTATACGATGAATTACTCATTTCTGTTATATATATATATATATGTATGTATGTATATATGTATGTATGTATGTAGTTCCATTGATTGAATCATGTTAACTTTATTTTGTCACTTTTAGGTATATTCTCGTTTGTCTTCTTACTCATGGTCTTCTAAGGTTTGCTCTGTTAAATTCTGCATGCACTTAATTATTTCACTCCTAACAACGCCAGTTCCAAATTTTTGAGTAATTATAACCTCAATACCACAACCAACAATGATAGTGATGAGAGTTCTAGCAGGCATATAAGTAATAGGAGTCTGAATAACCTCCATGGTGACTGTATAGGTTAAATATGCTGGGCAGATGAACACCCTTCATCGAAAACTTTTTTGAATATATAGGTTAAATATAAATATTTTGATATATATCAATTGTTGAACATCCTTGATACAAAAATAAGAACTATTTGTAAAATGTTAAATTCGAGTCACCCCATCCGAAATGAAACACATGGAGAAGTTGGCTAACAAGTTTTGAGCTTACATTCTCTCATTACAACATTTGTATAAGTCATTGTAGACTTATTCAGAAATCATTTATGTATTTATATCAACAAACGAACATCAGTAACAGCAATCTAAAACATTTTTATTCATCTCAACATAATCAATTTACGCAAATGGACCAGAGTGGGCTAACCATGTAGCAGTAAGCACGGCAACAGCACCCAATTGTTGCACTAACACACTAGACTGTCGAAGTTCGTCTGGTTCCTTAGGTGGCGACTTAACAAACTCCGCGTCACAATTAGCACTTTCCGCCAATGCTCCATTTCCACCATCAACTGTCTTTTGAAAGTCTCCAGACTGCAAGATTTTCCCAGTCTGATTGAACAGATTTGCGCAGTTCAAATAGTGGAACGCGCAATCTTGTAGTCTAGTCTCATAAACCCCTTTGGCATTTTGTTGAAGTTGATTAACCAAATTCAATGTCTGCCTCGCGCTTTTCTCTGAAAAGTCTATTGCAATTTGGCATAGACCACTTAGATTCGCGTTCACAGAACGTGCATCAGAGTTATAAGCTTGTAGACATAAAGAAGGATTAGGTGCCTTTGAACAAATAAAAAAAATTGAATATTTGCTTTTTGCATTGGCGTTGAACATGCCTTGTAGAACTAGAAATGTTAATAATAAAACTTTGTTAAAAGAAAATGCCATTTCTAATATGCTTTTTTTGTTTCTGTTTGAACACTCTTATCACATCAACAGTACTTATAATTCATTTCAATTATGATTTCTTATGGTATAGGAGGACAATGATAAAAAAGGAAAAACTTCATTTTTGAAGATTTTATAATTGAATTTCTAATTTTAAATGATTGCGTTAGGATTCTTATTCAACATAATTTATATTTTTAAACTAAAATAAATGATATATTTATAGCCTTTTTTCAAGCTTAATTTTGCTCAAGGGTGCTTAGTATTACTTAAAAGAAATGTTTATATTATATTTTAAAAATAAGATATTTCGTCAAGCTTTTAAAAGAAAATAAATATTTTTGCGGAGCAGCAAAAACAATTTATTGAAAGCTAAATAGGTTTTCCAATAAGCACATACATTTAAAAGTACTTTGAAAAAGTTTGACCAACCACTAATTGCTATTTTTGAAATTCATTACACAAATTCGCCAAAAAAAAAAAAAGAACAACTAAACAGACATGTTTGGTTGATGAAACATTAGTTATTCAGAAATGAACTTGACTGAAAGCTCCACAAAACAACTCATCAAACTCAATTGCCTTCTTTCAAACTTTTCACGTTCCCACCAATTCTCTGATGCTCTTCGTCTCTTCAACCAAATTCACTCTTCCCTTCATCTCCGACCCGATCATTACACCCTCTCAACCACTCTCACTGCCTGTGTAAACATCCTACACAGCACTAGCTTCGGCAATCAGCTCCACGCCTTCGCCATTAAAACAGAGCTTAAAGAATACCCTCATGTATCAAATTCTCTCCTTTCATTCTATGCCAAATCTAAAGATTTGGGTTCAGTTAAAAAGGTCTTTAAAGAAATTGAAACCCCAGATGTTTATTCTTGGACTACCCTGTTGTCTGCTTGTACTAAGTTGGGGGAAGTTGGGTATGCTTGTAAGGTGTTTGATGAAATGCCACAGAGGGATTTGGCTGTTTGGAATGCAATGATTACTGGGTGTGCTGAAAGTGGATATGACGGGATTGCTTTGGATTTGTTTCAAAGAATGCATTGTTTAGGTGTTAGATATGATAATTATGCCTTTGCTAGCGTTTTAAGTTTGTGTAACATGGAGCTATTGGATTTCGGAAGACGAGTGCATTCGATGATCATCAAGACGGGATTTTTGGCGAGAGCCTCGGTGATTAATGCTTTGGTTACGATGTATTTTAACTGTAAGAATGATATTGATGCTTTTGGAGTATTTGAAGAGGCTGGAGATGAAGTGCCTGATCCAGTAACTTATAATGCAATGATTGCAGGTTTAGTGAGTATGGAAAGAGCTGAGGAGGCCTTAATAATGTTTAAGGATATGCAAAAGTTTTCTTTGAGACCTACCGAGCTCACTTTTGTGAGCATGATGAGTTCATGTTCATGTATTAGAATTGCTTCTCAGCTGCATGCTCAAGTTGCTAGAATAGGTTTAGAAAACTATACGTCTATCGCTAATGCAACAATAACCATGTATGCCAGTTGCGGGAACTTGAATGCAGCCTTTTTAGTTTTTGAAAGACTAATGGTGAAGGATAACGTGTCGTGGAATGCTATGATTACGAGCTATGCCCAAAATTGTTTGGACAGAGCAGCAATTGCAGCATACATTCAGATGCAGAAGGAAGGGTTTGAGCCAGACGAGTTTACAATAGGAAGCATACTCGCAAGCTCAGAGTCTCTAGTAGTTGTTGAAATAATTTTGGCTGTTGTTTTAAAGCAGGCCCTTATTTTGAAGACTGAAGTATCTAATGCACTGCTCTCTGCCTTCTGTAGGCATGGGGAAATAAAGCAGGCTTATCAAGTTTTTCATGACATGTTTCCTAGAAACATGATCTCTTGGAATACATTGCTTTCTGGTTGTCATCTCAACGGACTACCCATCGAGTGCTTGCGCCTCTTCTGTGAGATTGTTAGTGAAGGTGTGATGCCTAATCCTTTTACTTTGAGCATCATTTTGAGTGTTTGTGCCAGCATTTCAGCTCTACAACAAGGGAAGGAGATTCACACTTACATTCTCAAATCTGGATTCATTTCAGAAGTATCTCTAGGAAATGCCCTCATCACATTGTATGCAAAATGTGGATTGTTGCATTGGTCTCTAAAGGTGTTCCAGATAATGACACAAAAAGACATAGTTTCTTGGAATTCAATTATTACTGCCTATGCACAGCATGGGAAAGGCAAGGAAGCTGTACATTGCTTTGAGATGATGCAGAGATTAGGAGGGGTCAAACCAGATAACACCACCTTTAATGCAGTTCTATCAGCTTGCAGCCATTCTGGCTTAATCGATAAAGGCATTGAAGTTTTTACCTCTATGGTTCATAGCTGCGGTATAGAGCCTACAGCAGATCACTTCTCTAGCGTTGTCGATCTTCTAGGTCGGGCTGGGTATCTTGATGAGGCAGAAAAACTGGTAAAAGATAGACATGTTAATGTAGATTCCATTGTTTGGTGGACATTATTCAGTTCATGTGCTGCGTATGGCAATGTTAGACTAGGCAGAATTGCTGCCGGATTTCTGCTCGAGACCGAGAAGAATAACCCCACAGTTTATGTGCTTTTATCCAATATTTATGCCAGCGCAGAGAACTGGGAGGACTCTGCTAAAGTGAGGAGATTGATGAATAAATGTGGAGTGTTAAAGCAACCAGGAAGCAGTTGGATAGGATCTTAACTCTCATTTCATTAATGCTAGATGTGATTGGTTTCAACGCTCAACCTTATATATCAAACAGGAGATTGCTCATGGCGGAGGAAAGGCACTAAGTCTTAAAGCTTTAGACTAGCAATGTGAATGAAACATTGCAACTTTCTGATCCATGCCTGCAGGTGTTAGGGTGGAAGGTAGTCTTAGTCCTACATCTCCAACCTCAGTTGTCAGCTCCCAAATGCCAATGAATCCCTAGCCCACTCTACTTCCTCTGCTTCCTTCCCCTGCCTCTTCTCATGTTATAACTTGTTTGATGTTGACTCGTTGGGGAATAGCTTATTGACTGAAACCATCTTCTTTGACCTCTGTGAAACTACTTGAACTGAGAAATTCCATGATGTGATTGCCATACCAAAGGACAATTGATCCATCAAAAGGTACGTCTTCAGAATGACCAATAGCCATTTTCAAGGACGGATATCTATGGTCATGTTGATGACTCCATAATTTTTTTGTAAGTATTATGTAATTAACAAAAATAAGTGATTCTCCTTTTTCCTTCCGGCTTTTTTAATCACTTGTCTAGTGAAGAAAAAAATTGAATAGAGGATAAATCAGAGCAGAAAAGAGATTGCAGATAGTAAGGAACCAACATGTTGAGCGACTGTTGCATTTCTTGCTTCATCATTTTAAAGAAACAGCTCCCTACAATCTTGAAAATGCCAAACTTAGAAAAAAAAAAAAGGACAAAGGAAATGTTGTAATCATAAAGATGGATGAATTAATATGAAATATTTTTTTAGTGAAATTCTTTGAGCTTTCTTGCAATTGTAATATGCCTTCTCAAGTTGTGAATTAGTATTATACTCCTATGTTACAAGCAAATAAGAGGATTTCTCTGTTATTATCAAGTGTATCAACTTACAAGTCACTTTTTTTTCATTAAAACTCAATTATATTTATATCTACCTCCAATTTTTTTTTGGTTTCTCAAAGTATCCCCAGCCCGATAGGTCAAGGACTAATCCTCCGCAAATCTGAGCTCCATTTAAGGGTTTGTCGCTGCTCAATTAATTGCTACATGCACAAGACAGAGATCGAACTTCCAACATTTGGTTAAGCGACCTAATGAGCTAACCACTAGCCCACCAAGCACAATTTATCTACTTCCAATTATTTTTAGCTAAAGACACACAATGTCATAGAGAGTGATGAGAAAAAACAATTTTAATCTATTTTCTCCTTTGTTTTGGATTTTGCATGGTTGTTTCCAGCTGGATACAAAAAGGAAGAATGATGGGCTAAAAATAGACCACTTCAAATTATTCTCTTTTTTCCTACCAAAAAAAGATCTCCTTAACTTATTGAGAAAAAGTTTTATTCCCTCCCTTTAAAAAAAATCTGTTTTTTAATTTATTTTTAAAATTAATGATTCTTTTTCTTTTTTAAGCAATGTCTTTTTTAATACTGATTTAGTAGGAACTATAATCCATTAATAGGGAACAATTTTTCTTTTTCCAATCTTATCATTTAAATTATAATTTAAATTTTTTAAAAAAGTAGATAAATATTAAACTTAAAATAAATAAATAAATTATGGGTATTTTTTCTCCAAATCTTTCCCAAAAAAATTTAAGACCAAACGACACTAAAAAAAAATATTATTTATGAACTTGCTGTATCACAATAATAATTAAATTGATCCTCCAGTTGGAGTGAGGTCACATTTGTGGTTGAATATATTAATCCAAAATATCATAACAAATTTTATTATAGTAAGAAAGAACAAGAAAAATATCAGGAAAAAATCTTAGATTTTATTAATTCTTCCACAAAAATTAAAAAAATGAACAATCTTTTTTTTTTCCCTAAAATTTAAAAAAAAAAATCATCTTGAGTAGATGCAAATGGAATCTTCCAATGAGTTCAAATTAACAAAATAATTGTAGATAATAGACAGCTATGGAAGTGGAAGGTGGCCAAACATCTAAGAATTCTCCTTACACACACATCATCCTTCAAAGGAAATAAAATACTAAACACCCTAATTTTATTGTTTCAATGCATGCAAATGGACAATAGGCTGGCTAGAATTTTAATTAAAGAGGTTTAAAATTTAAAATAAACACATAAATTAATTAAAGAGAGTTCGATATTTATTATATATAAATAAAAGTATAATTTTAACCATATATAAATAATATAATTTTTCATCAAAAGGAATTCGAATGAACCCCTCTGCCATGGGACTTACTACAACGACAAATAAAGAATTTTGCGATAATAATATAATTATAAATATATTTATATAATAAAAATAATAAATATAAATATTTATAATAACACTCTATATAATTAATAAAGACTTATACAGCTTTAAATGCGATGACATTAATTTGATTATCTTAATAAATTTTTTTGCTAAAATTAAAATCTATTGCAACTAAACTTTTTA
>JAPFFP010000089.1:5568374-5594890 GCA_026153255.1 Solanum medicagineum
TTCAAGGATTATACTTTATGTTATGTTCTATTTGAGGACTAGACATTGAGACTTGTAGTATTTGATTGAGTATTTTATAGAGGCTTGTATATGTGATACCAGTTTATGGATGGTTATAGCTTATGATTTCCTAAACTTATCTATCTTGTTAGACTGTTTTATCTTTCCCTTTTATTATTATGTTGAGTTATTTAGGTTTCGGGCCTACTCGCCTTGGTGAATTAGGTGAGTGCCATCACATACGGATTTTAAGTCATGACAATTTGTGTCAAAGCCCTAGGTTCATAGGTCTCACATTTGTACAAGCCCAGTCTATTAGAGTCTTGAGGATCGGTTTAGAGAGTCTGTTACTTATCCTTGAGAGTCTATGAAGATTGTTAATAAGTTCCTTGTTGCTTATTTCTAATCAATTCATGTATGGGTTTGTTTAAGTGATGAGTAGTTGTATGTACTTTTGGTAGATGGCAAGGACTTGAGATATCGTAGCTACCAGATGAGGGGAGGAAGCCCCTAAGTTACCATTGAGACCCCAGCTAGGGGTAGGGACCGAGCCAAAGGTTGAGGTTGAGGCCAGGGACAAGGAGCAGTAGCAGCTAGGAATTATGAGTGAGGTTCCTCCTATGTATAGTGTAGCACCACTACTACAGGATACACTTTCGAGAGTCCTGGGGGCAATTGAGACTTTAGGGCAAGAAGATCACTCAGATGATACACTGGGTGCTTCCCAAAGTCGAGTTACTATTCAGCCACTAGAGCAGCAGTAGGCCCCTGAGGCCCAAATACAGGTTGGGCAGCCACTCGCAGCGCCTATTGTTGAGGTTCCCCAAGTAGATGCCTTTACTGATGATGAGCAACATAGATTCGAGAGGTTCAGGAAGATGGACCCACCCTAGTTTCAAGGTGGGAAGACCGAGGATGCTCATTGAATTTTAAGTTGATTTTCAGGAGTTACTTGATGTTGTGGGGACTAGTATAGACTTATGGCATGAGGTATGTTACCCTTTATCTCCATGGATTGGCAGGAAGTGATGGAGGACTTATTCAAAATCCCTTCTAATTGGGTATCCTTAGATGACTTGGGAGACATTCTTTAGTGCCTTCTATGACAGATTTGTTCTATGGAGTATCCGAGAGTAGATCCATCTAAGGTTCAAGAGTTTAAGATAGGGCACTATGATAGTTTTTGAGTTTGAGATTCATTTCTGTTAGCTAGTTTGGCATGCTACAACTATACTTCCTATAGATGTGGAGAAAGTTCACCAATTTATGAAAGGGTTGGCATATTCTACTAGGCGATCCATGTTTGGGAGTTGAGAGAGGATTCATCTTTTTAGTTAGTGGTCAATACCATAAAGGAGGTAGAGCTTGTAGAGGGAGGAGTTTGGGGACCCCAAGATGGCCCATTCTTTTGGATAGTGCTCAGGTGACTCATTTGGAAATTGAGGTATGATTACGGGAGGTGGTTCATTCAGCACCATGATATTCATGTATTCTTGTCAGCTTCAGCGAGAGGACGAGGACCTCATGATTCTTATAACTCAGGTCAGAGAGTTCATTCGATTCCCAGTAGAGGCCTAGGGGCTGTGGTGGCTACATATCCCTCCTATTCCATCTCAGCAGCTATCCATCCCAAGATCTTATTTTGGGTGCGCATCTCCAAATCATATGATACGACATTGTTCCATGTAGACTCATTCTAGCCCTACTATCTTACTCCACAGCACCCGATTAGAGATCCGATACCATCAGCTAGAGGTTCACCCCACAAACTAGGGGTCGGGGTAGAGTTCAGACCGATAGAGATAGATGTACTGGAAGTAGAGGAGCAGGTGATACTTTCACACCTTTTGGTGGTAGAGGGGTAGTTGTTACTAGTGGAGGATGAGGAGGCCATTTCTATGTTTTTCCAGGTAGACCCAAGGCTGAGGCCTTTGATGCTGTCATCATATGTATCATTTTGGTTTGCCATCGCCCTACATCTGTGTTGTTTGAACCTAGCTCCACTTATTCTTATGCTTTTGTATATTTCTCATTGGGGTCTGAGTTGCCATGTGATACTTTGTCTGTGTCTATTATGTTTCAACCGTAGTAGGTGAGCCCTAAGTAGTGTATTGGGTGTACAAATCTTGTCTTATGACATTTGCTAGCTATGAGACATGGGTGGATATAATTATACTAGACATGGTAGATTTTGATGTTATTCTGGTACAGAGTGGTTGTCTCTGTATCATGTTACTCTTGATTGTGATGCGAAGACCATTACTTTAGCCATGACAGGTAGACCAAGGATAAAGTGGACAGATTCGAAGGGTTCCTATCCTAGTAAATTTATATTTTATATTTGGACCTAAAAGTTGATTGGTAGAATGTGTTTTCCATATTTGTCTTTCATTTGTGATGGTGTTGTTGAGCCATAATCTATGGACATTATTCCTGTGGTTTGTGAGTTTCCTATATGTTTCTTACTGGTCTACTAAGAGTCCTTCCTGAAAAGGATATTAATTTCACTATCGATCTTGAGCCGGGCACTAGACCTACTTCTATCATTTCCAATCATATGGCTCTGACTAAGTTGAAGGAGCTAAAAGAACAGCTCTAGGATCTATTGAGCAAGGGGTTTATTCACTCTAGTATTTTACCTTGGGGTTCCCCAGTCTTTTTTTTTAAGAAGAAGGATGGATCCATGAGAATGTGTATTGTTATAGGAAGTTGAACAAGGTGAATATCAAGAACAAGTACCCACTCCCTCGTATGATGACTTGCTTGATCAGCTTCAGGGAGTTTCTTTGTTTTCTAAGATAGACTTGAGGTCTGGTTACCATCAGCTATGGATTCAACCCTCAGATATTCTTAAGACAGCCTTTCAGACCAGGCATGGCCATTATGAGTTTCTTGTTATGTCCTTTGGTTTGACTAATGCCCCTGCAGCATTTATGGAGTTAATGAACAGGGTGCTCTATCCTTATCTGCATTCATTTCTGATATTGTTGATTGATGTCACCTTAGTCTTCAAGATCAAGGAGGAGCATGTAAGGCATTTGAGGATTATGCTCTAGAGGCTTTAGGAGGAGAAGCTTTATGCCTAATTCTCCAAGTATGAGTTTTCGTTGAGTTATCTAGCATTCCTGGGGCATGTGGTGTCCAAGGAGGGTATTCAAGTTGACCCAGCAAAGATTGAGGTCGTTCGGGGTTGGACTAGGCCTGCCTCAACTATAAAGATTCGCAGTTTTAAGGCTTGTCTATCTTTTATCGCTATTTTGTACAAGGCTTATCTACTGTTGCGACTCCAGTTGACACAACTCAACCAGAAGAATTTACTTGTTCGATGAGTGTAAAGAAAGCTTCCAAAAGCTCAAGTTATTATTGACCCCATCTCCTATTTTGACCTTGCCAGAAGAGGGTATTGATTTCATGGTTTATTGTTATGCTTTGGGAGGAGTTAGGTGGAGTGTTGATGCAAAAAGGGAAGGTTATTGCGTATTCATTATATGCAGTTGAAAGCCCATGAGAAGAATTATCCCACTCATGATTTGGAGTTGGTTGTGATTGTATTTGTGTTGAAATTGTGGTGTCACTATCTATATGGAGTCCATTGTGAGATCTTTACTAACCATCGCAGCTTACAATGTACTTTTAGCCAGTAGGATCTAAGTTTGAGGCAGAGAAGCTGGAATAAGCTCCTAAAAGACTATGATTTGACTATTCTCTATCATCTCAAAAAGGCCAATGTGATGGTTGGTGCTTTGAGTAGGAAGACTTCCAGCATGAGGAGCGTAGCAGCTATTCTAGTTAAGGAGCGACTATTGGCTAGAGATGTCCATAGGTTGGTCAATGGATTAGTGAGATTATAACTTTCAGACTAGGGTGGGATGCTTACTTTTATTAAGCTTGCTCATCTTTGATGGATCAAAGTCGTGAGAGGAAGTTTCAGGATAAGAAGTTTTATATCATTTGGGACAAAGTGGCTAGAGGTGAAGCTGGAAAAGAAGTGCTTGATTCTGATGGTGTTTTGAGGATTGGGGGTCGTATATGTGTGCCTAAGATGGGTGATTTGATCAGATTGATACTTGAGGAGGCAAAATGTACTAGATATTTCATTCATCCAGGGGCAACAAAGTTGTACCATTATTTGAAACAACATTATTTGTGGTATGGGATAAGTAGAGACATTGTTGAGTTTGTGGAGAAGTGCTTGAATTGCCAACAAGTCAAATATGAGCACTAAAGGCTTAGGGGTTCTATGCAGAGGATGCCTGTTCTCGAGTGGAAACGGTACCGAATTACCATGGACTTTGTAGTTGGGCTACCTCTTACAGTTGGGGGTTTTAATTCCATTTGGGTAGTGGTGGATCTATTGACCAAGTCAGTCCACTTCTTTTGTATCAAAGTGAAGTACACGACTGAGAGACTAGCCAAGCTCTACATTAGTTAGATTGTGAGGCTTCATGGTATCTCGATTTCCATTATGTTGGATTGTGGTTCATTATTTATTTCTCACTTCTAGAGGGCCTTACAACATGGTTTTGGTACCCATTTGAATATGAGTACAACTTTTCATCCCTAGACGGATGGCCTATCCGAGAGGATAATTCAAGTGTTGGAGGATATGCTTCAAGCATGTATTATTGATTTTGGTGCCAGATGGGATCAGCACTTAGCTTTGGCAAAGTTTGCTTACAACAATAGTTATCATTTCATCATTCAAATGGCTCCCTTTGAGATCTTGTATAATCGGAGGTGTAGAATTCCCATCAAATGGTTTGACACGGCAATGGTAGAGAGCATAGGTGTTGATATATTGAGAGATGATCTAGAGGGGGTGCGATTGATTCAGAGTAGGTATGTGATACCTAGAGTCATCAAAAGAGTTATGTTGGTAGGTGGGTTTGATCTTTGGAGTTCATCGTTAGTGACATGGTATAGTTAAGGGTCTCACCCTTGAAGGGAATTATGACGTCCAGGAAGAAGGGAAAGCTCAGTCCTAGGCTTATTGGCCCTTTTGATATCCTTGTGAGAGAGGGAGAGGTGGCTTATAGACTTGCCTTACCACCCAACTTGTCTTTAGTTGGTCCTATTTTTTATGTGTCGATGTTGTGGTGTTACATTCTGGATGAGTCTCATATGGTTTCTATGGATTTGGTTGAGCTGAACCCAAATTTGACTTATGAGGAACAACCAATGACCATTTTGGATAGGCAAGTGAGGAACTTGAGGAATAAGGAGATCACTTTAATGAAGGTCCAGTGGAGCCATAGGCTTGAGAGTGAGGCTACATGGGAGATAGAGTCATACATGCGTGCTTGATACCCTCAACTATTTGATCCTTCAAGTATGTTCCTTATCTCATGTTCGAGGACGAACTACTAGTGGATGATGCAATGATCTCGAAGGTCATTTTTGGTATTTTCAACAAAATTTCTGCTTTGCCTTTCTCAAAAGTTGCCTTGGGTCATTTTTGATTGAGTCTAAAATTTGGATTTTGAAACCTTGTTAACAGTTGGAGTTTTTCTAAAGAAAGAGTTTTAATCTTAAGCTTTGCGGTCATTTTGAGATTTGAGTGTCAGAATGTATATTCGTCAATTTCATCATCTCCGTAATACCGAATTGGATCTAGGAGAACTTACATTACTGAATTTGGAGTTAAACTGGAGATTTTTGAGCCAAAGTTGCATTTCAGTTCATTTTGGATCATAGTTTGACTTTAGTTAACATTCGGAGTTCGGAAACTCGAATCAAAATTTTGATAATTCTGGTAGTTTCAGATGATGAAACTAATGCTATAAATGGTCTCGTTATGATGTTTAGATTTTTCGAGGTTATTTTGAGTATTTGAGTCCTAAACTAGTTTAAACGATCTTTATCGGGTTTCAGACCACGGAGGTCTCAAGTTTTAATTTTGATGGTTCCACTGAGTCTAGAAGGTCATTTCTGGTAAGGTTCCATATTTGGTTTGTGTTGACATGGTTCCGAATGAATTCCGAGGGTCAAATTCTTAAATTGTATGTTGTGTTTGTTGCTGCAATTTGGTGCATCACTCCACTACTCTACCTTCGCGAGGTGTCCTCCGCGTTCATAGAGGGTTATGATGCCCGACCTCCATGTTCGTGGAGGGGGTCTCCACATTTGCAGAGTACTTGAAGTGATGCCTTCCCGTTCGGGAAGGGCCACTCCACGTTCGTAAAGCTTTAAGGGTCGTTTCTCTGTGTTCGCGAACAATTTTCCGTGTCTGCGAAGAACAAAAAGTACCTGAACTGTTTAATATTTTAAAACATTGGGATTAACCATCTTCCACCATTTTCAAACTTCTAAACTTCATTTTTTAAAATATTCTTCAAGGTCTTAAAAGGCAAATCTATTGGGTAACTATTTCCTAACCTATTTCTTCACTTTTCATTGATTATGTTGTATTTTTAACTTATAATTAGAGGTTTTTTATTGTGAAATTTGGAGGATTTTTGAAATTTGATTCTTGATACTAAATTGATGTTTTCTACCTCATTTTAACTCTGTTTTCGAAATGATTTTCGTCGTTGAAGTCCTTATTGCTTAGGGAATGTTTTCATGTATTAAATTTTAGATTACAATTACTTTTTCTGAACTTGGACTTTTTATCATTTTCCTTTTCCACTTGAAGTTGATTGATTTTAGTGTCATTAGATTCGTTATGTGATTGTGATATTATATTTGAGTAGATTGTGGTGATTTAGATTATTGTGGAAGGGGAAAAGCAGTGGTTTGTCTTGATTTGAGACTTTTTCTAAAGAAAATGGACTTCTAACCTTTTGATAAGTATGATTGAACCTTGTACGCTCCTATGTATGAGGAATGAGTACTTTGGTGTAGATTTGTACCATCATAGGCTTTGACCATGATGTTTCGAATTTAGTAATTGTTCAGATAGTGAAATTTTGACTTTTGTAATAATTGTGAATTTGTAATACATGTGATCTTGTGAATTATTTGATATTAATGCTGAGATAAGGGTGATATATTTAGACTATGATGACATTAAAATCATTATGATATTAAAAATGATGATGAAACTAATATTGTACACATTACATCTACTATTATTTATGCATTAATGCTTGTGATAGCTACAACAGAGGGATGAGTAAAGTAACATATGGATTGGTGGTTGAGGTCTTTGCAGATTGATATTTAGTCCAGGTTTCTTCCTTCAAGCCGATGTAATATGCCGGCTGATATTGTGGCTGAGGTTTTTTCGGTAGGGAGAGTATTAGCCAAGGTTATTGCCGATAATGTTCATGGATACATAGTCCTTGGATGGCCCCATGGGATCCGACCTGAATTTATCAGTGGATGTGTATCGTCGAACAGACATGCATAATGATTATTTGACATTGCATCACATTATCTACAATTTCATATCTTTCACTCCATGTCATATCATCCCTTCTTGATGTTATTATATTAGATATCTATAATACCATTTGACTATGTATATTCAGTTGGAAATTTTGAGATATGATGGGATGTGATGAGTACATCTTCATAAGATTAGTATTGTTTTGTTCTGAGTGCAAGTGTGTAGTTTGGTGGTAAGTGGTTTGGAGGACAGTAGTACTTGTATTCTTTATTGCATTACTTTAGGCTAGTTTCCATTTGCTGAGTATCTTGTTGTTTGGTGCTCATCTCTTTCTACATTTTTGTAGATTGTAAGCCTGGTCCTTCTTGCTAACTTTCTTACTTATAGGATTGAACTTTTGGATCTTCTGATAGGTAACAGCTTGTCTCTTTGGCTGACCTACGAGGATTCTACTATATGTTATGTTTTATTCGAGAAGTAGACATTGAGACTTGTATTTTATTGAGTATTTTATATTTAGAGGCTTGTACATGTGACATAAATTTTGGGATGATTGTAGCTTTTGATTTTCTATGCTTATCCATATTATTAGACTATTTTATCTTCTATTTTTATTATTATGATGAGTTATTTAGATTTTGGGATGAGTTGCCGTGGCGGGTTAAGTGAGTGCCATCACACTCGGATTTTAGGTCATGAAACAGAAGGTGAAAGAGAACAATATTCTTCCTCATGGTATACAAATGATGAAAGACACCAATGTTGACCCTGAAAATTTTCAGATTAAGAATATGCTCGTTCAAATTCTCAACAAGGTGAAGTTTCTGACATGGTTATCAAAGAAATGAAATTTGATTTCTCTCTTCTAAATTAGACTGTCACTTCTCACTGAGTTTCTATCAAGAAACTTAAAGCACAAATGAGACAAATTTCAATCCACTTGAACCCTGACACAAAGGTGAATTACAGATACCATCGTGAACCCTAACAAAGATAATGCTTAATATATGATGGTCGTGACAAAAAGTGAAAAAGTTATTGCGAAGGATATGCAAAATGACTATCTTGTCATTAAAAGCAGAGGCAGGGTTTCAGTAATTATTGATGATGACTTTCCGGTTGATGTGAATGATGATGAATCAAAGGCGGTTCCATCTAATGGTTGTGATGTGAATATTAGGAGTGATTGTGGTTTAAAATTACGATATGTACTTACTTTCTCGAGTAGAGTGAATCTATAAAATAATAATACCCCTCATATTAAAATTACTCCTCCATTTTCTAAAAGGCTAAAGAAGAATGAAGAAGATGTGAAGTTAAAGAAATTCTTGTCGATGTTCGAAATTCCTTTAGTAAATATTTCTTTGGTTAAAGCTTTTCTTGAAATTCCTACTTATGCCAAATATACGAAGGATCTTCGTGACAAAGAGGTGGACCATGGATTATGAAATCATGGAGATATCGCATCATTGCACTACAATAATATCTAGAAATTTAGTGGTCAAGAACAAAGATTTGGGTGCATTTTGGGATGTTCCAATTTGAAAAAGTGTTCTGTGATCTTGGGATAAGCATCAACTTAACTCCCCTCACTATATTCAAAGAACTTGGGTTGGGCGCTCTAAAACCAACTACGATGAGGCTCTTAATGGCTGATTAGTCCATTAAAAGATCTATAAAAATCTTTTATGATAAATGTGAAAAAATTTATTTTTCTAGTCAATTTTTTATTTTAGATTGTGAATTAGATGTGAGATCCTAAATATTTTGAGAAGATCATTCTTGCCTATCAGAAGAGCTTTGTTAGATATTGAAAGTGGTGCGCTGAAATTTTGTGTGAATGATAGGGAATAATTTGTAAGATCATGAAATAACTAAGTGATATTTAAGTGGTGCCAAACATTGGTGTGATGGATGAAACTTTTGTGAGTGTAGGAGAAATTGCAGGTGTGGATAAATCTTTGGCGGTTGTTTTGTTGCACTATGATGGAGAAAAAGAATCATGATTATGATGAAGCCTAGCCTTAGGGACCAGTCTATTAAAAATAAAGGGCGAAATTTTTCTCAATGAATCTAAGTATGCATGACCAAAAAAATCCCTCTTTGTCTTGTTTATGATTAGCTTCATATGTTGAAACATAAGAAGTATGAACACGAAAAAGTGCTTTTGAGATGTTTAAAGTTCCTGAAATCAATACAAACTAACATTCATAGAAGGATATCTTGTTTTAATCATGAAAAAAGATCATGATTAAATCTTTAGCTTAAGAAAATAAATAAATTAGAATAATAATAAAATTTATTTCTAGACATAGCATTAATTCGTCCGAATTATGAGATCATAAACTGCTCAATGAATTAAATTTTTATACTTAGTTCAGTTAAAGTTTATTCTATCATTCTTCTTTATTTTTTTTACTTTAGACAAAAGAGCAAGTATAAAATATACAATAAAAAGTATTTTAGAAAAGCAAGAAAGCATTAGTTATCTATTTCAATTCCATTATTACTACTCAAACAAAACATGTAATCACTTTAAGAAAGATGTAAGGGTAATTTACTCAAACAACTATTACGATTAGTAGTGTCCAATATTTTTTATTAATAAGTCTAATAAAACCTCAAACGATAACCAATAGAAAAGATGAGATACTTTATTTAATTTATTTGACTTTTTTGACATTAATGCTAGAGAATTTAATGGCAATTATTTAAAAGCAATAATTAATATGACTACTTCTGACCAAAAGTGACGCTAAAGACATTAACGACTTTGAATGCAATGATATTTTATTGTAGTTACATGTCCCAATGAAATAAAAGGGGATCGAGTATGGAACATACCAGTTTCTTTCAATGTAAATTTGATCGAATTCGATGCTCTTATCAACAATTCGATTATTACCTTTGGTTGTTCTGTAGCGACGCAGGGTTATCCATATTTGGTAGTGAATCAACCTCAAGAACATAAGTGGGAGTATGAGCAAGTATGCAACATCCCTCTTGCTTTCATCTTTACTCATGAAGAATGAGTATGTGCTATGAACCACAAATGGTCCCAAAACCGCGTACTTCATTCAAAACAGGAAAACACAAAATAAATTAGCATTTTTAAGTAATAATAATGATAATATTGAATTCAAAAGATTTTTACAACCTCGGTGGATTTGGTGTAATTGGATGTAGTTATACATTTTGACATTTTGGTTGGTCAGTGGTACTGGGTGTAATTGACAAAGAGTAATTACACTTCAATTCTTAGGGAGGAGCTATGAATTGTTAATAACTACATGGTATGATTACAAGTTGATTATTTTTAAATTTTCTTCCTTTTATTTCTATTTCTAATTTTTTTTACATCTATTATTTTTTAAAAGATATTTTAATTAGTTTAATTTTTTAATTTTACACCTCTTTCTGCCCCTAGCATGTCGCGCTTGGGGCGCATTTGGTCACTGGAATTTGCAAACTTTGAAATTTCGAATTTTGCTTTGGTTGCTCTAAGATTGGGGTTAGACCCATTGCCCACTCAATTTTACCCCCTAAACTAGAATGTGAAGTCGGATTTTTGATATCAAGCATGGATTTTGAGAGATATAAAAATTACATTATAGGCATTTTAGAGGCACATTTTCAGGAACTTTTTAGGGTCGTTTAAAAAATACAAGTCCTAACTGAAATAGTATACTAGTCGGCACACTATACGAAAGAGGTTTACGGGCTGTGTTGCATTCCACGGCCTGTAATTAGGGTCTCGTACACCGTTGTTTGAAAAACAAGACTTCAACTCTACGAAACCCTTCTATGACTCGTTAAATGGTTTACGACCTATACAAGTGTTTCATTTGATGAATCTTCAGAAAGTCCCAGTCTATGATCCTCAACGCATGAACCATCTTCTATAACTTATAGATCAACCCACGACTCATCTGCATGTTTGTAGAATTAACATCAGAAAATAGCCTTTCACTAGAATTGTTCACGAAACCATCTTACGATCCGTAGAATAATCTATGGCCCGTAAAGGGTCTCAAATAGTAGCACAAACCAAAAACTTCTGCACTTTTTCCTAAAATCAAAGTCAAACCTGTAATCTTGCAAATATAACACAAAAACACAAAAAACCAACTAACATCGTATTAAGAACACACAAAATTGCATGTTTTAAGCATCAAAAGTGTTGTATTTTGATAGCATATCAACACTCTCAACTTGAAATTTTTATTTGTCCTCAAACGACAGACTCAATCTATATAGATAATATAGTAACACGCAGGCCTCAACCCTATGGCATACATCACATAAATCTCAAACTCAGATATCCACACCAACTTTTAGAAACAGGATTAAATAGCTATCTAGCAAACCAATACATATTAGTGCACGTGACAATAAACTATGACAAGTGAGGTACTATCAATAGTCCACAGTCACTGAACAAGTTTAATGCTAACAATGCAATGCAAGTGCCCTCACAAAAAGAAGTGTCATATCTGACACTCAATGATGTTTTCATGTATAACCTTGAGACTATGCAAAATCACTCACTCTCACAAAAGATATTCATGTATCATGCTGAATAACATAGGCTTGCTCCTAAACTCAAGACTAAGTTCTTCAACTAATTGGACTAGGATCACTTTAAGACTTTCTAGGCTTGTGACATAGACTCAGGGGGCTTTGTTTATGATATTTTAGGAACATAATGGATAAAGGCCCTCCTTGACAAAACGTTTTTCTACACTTTTGCGCTACCAACTCTATTATTTTCACTTCATTCTCCCTTTCTCCTATTTCAAGCTTTTATGGGTTCTTTCTTTTCATCTTTCAGATTTTTGCCTTGTTTTTATACTTCATAATTCTTTTTAGCTCACAACTAAGGGCATCACTTATTTTTCTTGCACTCATTACATAATTTTCCATTTTTCTCTATATCACTGATTTCCCTTCTTATTTTTGTGTTTCACCTGTACACCAACCACCGTCAACTTAGGCTTTTGACCTGTGCTAAGGTGCACAATATCTATCGTTAGAACCAGGGCCACTTTTGATAGCCACCCTCAACTTAGGCTTTTTGCCTCAGTCAAGGTGCACAAAGTTCAATGAAGTTCCAGGGCCAATATTTGGATTTTACAACTAACAAAGCTAGGTTAATCAGGTGTTTTCAAAGAATACATACATGTTCGCTCAAACATTACGAACAAGGGACATATCACAGTTTTGGTTGGTCATTTTAGGCTAAGTGGACTATTATGAACAATGACCTAAGATCCTTTCCTCAACCAATTAATCCACAATCTAACTTAGAGTAACAATACAAGTTGTGAATTAGAACAAAACACTTGAATCTAGCAATTTAGGCTTACACACACATGACACTGCATATATTATACATAAAATACTCTCAGATCATGTTTTTTATCTCAAATTATAATCACTTATCAGAAAAAATATTGTCACACGCCTAAACATGCATGATTGCTATCTAACTACTAATTAAATTTTTTGTAGGTATAATTTTTCAAACCAATCACAAAACATGCTATATGCCACATTGCTAGATAAATATTCATGGCCGCAGTGCTAATCATGCTATCCCTCCCAACTTTGCAACATAAAAATACGCCACTGACAAAGCGTAATAATAGATAAATCATAACCTATCTCAAAATTGAGCTGCTGTCCTAGTTTCCGTGGAACTTCATTTTCGTTTGGTAGTTCATTAATAGCTTGGTGAAGAATCCACAAAAGGAGTTGGAGTGATCTTTGTAAGGAGTATTTTCTCTGAATATCTTTTCACTCGAAATAATTCCCTAGATTCTTTATAATGAGTCCCCACAAAAATAAAATAAAACTCCTGAAGCCACACAAGAAAATAAGACAATTATATCTTGCAAGCTTTCACTATTCGTTATAGCAGAACATCTTTGGAATAGCGAATTTTGTTGATCAGTAAATTTTGACTTGTTGGTAAATGAAAATTTCAATTAGGTTGAAAAAATTTAAAAAACGTTCATCGTGCTTTTCAAGTAAACACATAACGGATAATTACAACCAAAGTCCAAATTTTAAAATGCTTCCCAAGACTAATATCACAACTTCTTGTTTTTTCCCTTAATTCCGTTCCTTTTTTTTTTTGTGATTTTCAAAGTAGAGACTTCTTATTCCTTTTTTAGATAGGCTTAAGCTTTTTATTTTTTTTAATTGTAGAATAATGATTTTAATTTTCTTATTTTAGGTTTTCACTTTTATGATAAGAGTAGGAATATCGATCATCAATGCCTCTAGTCTATAGTGGTCACCCACATCCATGAAAACATGGATGGTACATGGTTTATACTACACCAACTACTAGAATAGAGTTTAGTTTTGGAACTCTAGTCTTTTTTATTTTTGTGATTTTTCCAAGTATGGTTGAGATGACACTTACCTTGTTTTCAATAGTGTGAAGTGCATCATAATTACGTTAATTAATTTGAATTTGTTCACTCAACAACTGCTTCAGGAATGGTATCTCATTTCAATTTAATTTGGTTTTGGTCACTCAACAACTGCTTCAAGAATGGTATCTCATTTATACTTTGCCAATATGGCTATATTTCATCCAAGAAGCAATGTGTTCTTGCGTAGTTTGAGTCAATATTTGCTTGTTGAATACATAATAGGTATTTTTATAGTTCAACATCTCACTTTTCTCTTGTTTCCACAATTTTAGTGTCTACTTAGTGTCCTCCAATGATTTGCATATATTTGGTAGGAAGTTATAACTCTTTATGGAAATTACTTTTATGGAGACAATGTGATGATTAGGATTGAGAAAGAACAAATGTATGCAATAATAGCTTTACTATATCATGAATGAAGTTAGCTGTGGTACCTCTTTTTCATAATCAAGAAGAATTTACATATAAAATTTTAATCTTTTGAAGAAATTAATTCATCTAACTTAAATTCTTTGATAATAAAGGTACCATTCATTGCATCACACTCAATTTATAACAAATTACTCGCTTTATCTTCCAATGTATGACTATATTTACGGGACAGTGGATAAATCTACAGACGCATCATATGAAAAATCAATCAAAAGGCAGGATGAATCTCCTGATGTGGTGCATCTAACACATCTAACAACCCCAAAATCCATTTACCACATTCGACTAGGATTTACTTACTTGGCCTCAAAACCCTACACCTTTAAGTGGTAGTTCTGGTTAATGTAGCCTGTCACTCTATTGTTAATGATTCTTGCAAAAATTTACAACTTCACATTCATCGTTGAGAGAAATATTTTCAAGAATCTCAACATGCAGACATGGGTAATCTTAAAATACAGCTTACAAGTAAGAATTCATTATATTTGCTAACTTTTTAATATTCTACTATGTTTTTTTACTACTTTTATGTTCCTTGAATCCTTTTCAGTATTTCATGAAATCGCAACGAGAATATATTGGTAATATGATTGAGGAGGCAATCATCCAAGAAGATAAAAAAGGCATAAAAGTTTTGAGCCTTGGACTTCTAAATCAGGCAAATAACATGTCAAAAATTTTTGATAACGCTTATTTTTCTTTGAAAAATTTAATCTCATGCATCTATCCATGAATTCGTTTTACAAAACGAGGGATGGAATGATAATACTGAATTTCACATAAAAAGATCTTCTCAAATCAAAGTGAAGGTAGTCAATGGAAGTAGCTTAGCAGTTATTGTGGTCCTAAACTCCATTCCTAAGGGAACAAATCAAGTAGTTCTTGGAGGCAATTTATCAATGGTTGCATATTCCATTGTTTTTTTACTTTGTGTCAAAGAGGAGTTAAGGTATATTGAATAATAAATTATTAAAACTTTGATGTATATACGCTCTCATGGTGTCTTTTATATATTATGATTGCAATAGATTCCAACCTTGCAAGAAGAAGAGTACAATGTGCTTAAAGCAAGGCTTACCCCTGAAGTTGCAAATAATTTATTTACCTCAAAATCATGCACTTCAAAGGTACAACTAGTTTACAAGAATTACATTTGATACTTGATTGTTGACTAATTGATACGTTTCACAGTCAATTCAAAAATTGGTAGCCAAGAAGAGTGATGAGTGCACCGTGAATAGCTGGAATTCTACATGCATTGGAAGGATGGAATGAGCATGAGTGTGTGGACATGATATTTGACATGGATAAAGTTTGGAAATCCAGTCTTCTTTATGGCTTTCACCCATTACCAATGCCTTATGCTTTTGAATCAAAAGGATTTCATTAGTATCTCACATTGTTATACCTAGTTTAAGTTGGGTGGTTATTAAGTTTAAAGAATGATAAACTAATGCACGTATCCACTCAAATATTAATTTTCCTCTTATCTAAAACTATTTGTCTATTATCAGTTTTATACCAATTCTTTTTTTTAATTATCTTATGTTTAATTTAAAAGCAATAGAATTTTAAGAAATTTGAATAGATAAAAAATAAAAAATATATTATAGTGGTAGATGTTGTTGTCTAAAGCAAGGAGTTCTAAATAAATGGAACAATAATTTACTCAGAAAAAATACCTTTTCATAGGTGACACTTTCAAGTACACAAAATCATTTACCTCAAACTCTGAGTCTCTTCTCCTCACATTGGTGTAAGATTTCTGGCGACTCTGTGCACTTTTTAACCTCTCTTTAATGACATTTAGCTTCTCCATCAATTGTTGGATAAGATCAGGTTCAATCAACTCGGCTTCTCCAACCTCAAACCACCTAATTGGTGATCTACATCTCCTCCCATACAAAACTTCATAGGGAGCCATTTGAATGGTTACATGATAACTATTGTTATATGCAAATTCAACCAATGGTAAGTGATTATCCCAATTTCCTTCGAAGTCAACAACTCAAGCTCTCAACATATCCTCTAATGTCTAAATTGTATGTTCTGCCTGGCCATCTGTCAGATTCACTTTAGTACCCAATCCCTTCTGGAAAGATCTCCAAAATTGGAAGGTTAATTAAGCACCTCTATCCAAGATGATAGATAAGGGAACTCTATGAAACCTCACAATCTCACAAACGTACAACTTGACATACTTCTCTACAGTGTTAGCAGTCTTGACCGCTAAGAAGTCAGCCGATTTGGTCATCCTATCCACGATCCCCCAAATCAAATCATGTTATTTTAGAGACCTCGGTAGGCCAGTAAAGAAGTCCATATTGATCATCTCCCATATCCATTCAGGAATCTCAAAGTTTTGTCCCAATCCACATGGCCTTTAATGCATAACCTTACCTTGTTGGCAATTCTAGCACCTGGAAACAAACTTAGAAAATATCCCTCTTAATTCTGATCAAGCCCAAGTTACTCCTCTCGGATTGAGGATAAATTGGTCATGTCAAATATAAAATCTAACCAAGGTCAGAGTCAAATCTTACAGAGAATACGGAGACTCACAATGAATTCACCAATACGTAATTCAAGTATATAACAATTTAATTCCCCGAAAAAGGCGGGGGGGTTGTAATGTTCAATAAGAAAATAAACTAAACTAACTAACACAAGAGACAATCAATAATGGAGAACAACTTGGGAATTGTGTTCCCTATGATTTACCAACTCAATATCCCCGGATAACCCAATTATCGACTAGAATATAGCATGCAGGATAGTAATTTAAGTTCATCAATCCCTTTGGTCAAAGGTAAGAGGCGAATTTCACTATATGATTTTGCCCATCTCCACAGTGTGCAATAATAACCATTACCTATAGTCACAGTAAACTTCCCCTTGATCTAGTTCGGTTGATTAGATGAGAACACATCATCAAATCCTACTAATCAATCTCTTTTACAATTCATTACCACCTGAATCGGGAAGATAACACTAGACAAGTTCTAATGTTGGCTACCGCTAGTAAACATGCAAAGCAAAGAGAATTGATTAATACATGGACATACCCATTGCAAGAATTGCAAATTACCTGGGTTTATTTAGTTAGATCTTTATGGTTCCCACAATCTCAAGTAAAAGTTGTGGATTTAGCTACTCATGCTATGGGTAGATGAAGAAATTACGAATTGAGAAATCATATTAAACGCTTACCCAATTGAGTTGAAGAATAAGCGAAAAAATTAATTGGAAATCACAAGAATTGGAGATCCAATTAATGCACAAGTGTAATCTCCTTCGAAATTGAAGTCTCCAAGTAGAAGACCCTAAAAGTACTTTCTAATGACATTCCTTACTATCCTCTCTTGAAAAATGACCTAAAAGGTACTATTTATAGTAATTACAATTAAGTCCTAAAAAATAGAAAAATTGGTCGGCGACTTTCTATGACAGGTCCTTATAACTTGTAAAGTGATTTACGAGTCGTAATTGGGGTCAAGTATTCAGCTTCTTGAATATTAGACTTCACTGCCATGAATCCACTTTATGAGTCGTAGATTGATTCATGAATCGTATTGCACTCTCGTAGACTTCATCTGCATCAACTGGTCCTTCACTGGAATTCTTCACGAAACATCTCTATACAACTCGTAGATTAATCTACAACTTGTATACATTTCTTGTATAGCTGAACTTTAGATCTCATGTTTCACTGGAAATGTTCACGAAACTCACTCTACAACATATAGAATCCCCTATGACTTGTAGAGGGTCCCGTAAACCATCAAAAACCAGAAATCTGCTGCAATTCATCCCCAAAGTCATGCAAACCTGCTTTCCTGCTAACTAAACACCAAAAATACATAAAAATCATAAATGTTGCATTGTGAACACACAAAATCCTATGTTTTAAGCATCAAATATGCTGTATTTGACAGTACATCAACACCCTCAACTTAAAATTGTTGCTTGTCCTCTAGCGATGACTCAATCTATATAGAAAATATAGCAACACACAGACCTCAACCCAATGGCATACATCACATAAAATTCAAACTCTGGTACCCACACCAACTTTTCAAACAAGATCAGATAGTTATTTAGCAAACCAAAACACGCTGGTGCATTTGACAAAAATACTATAACAAGCTAGGGAATATCAATAGTCCATAATCACTAAACAAGTCAAATGCTAAAAATGCAATGCAAGTGCCCTTACAGAAGGAAGTCCAATATTTATACTCAATGATGATTTCAAATTTAGCTTTGGGACTATGCAAATACACTCACTCTCACAAAAGATGTTCATGCATAATGACTAATACCATAGGCTTACCTCTATACTCATGACTCAAATTTATAACTAACTAGACTAGGATCATTTTAAGGATTTCTACGCTTATAACATAGGCTCAGGGGACTTTGGCACAACATTTTGGAAAAATAGTGACTAAAAGTCATCCTTGAATTACGTTTTTAATCACTTTCACCTTATCAACTCTAATATTTTCACCTTATTCTCCCTTTTTCCATGTTAAAGCATTTTGGGGTATTTTCATCTCATTTTTAAGATTTTGCCTCATTTTTACACTTCATTTTACTTTTAATCTCAATCTAAGGCATCTTTCTCTTTTTATTGCACCTGGTAAATAATTTTCTTCTTTTCTCCTCATTCCCTACTCACGACCTTATTTGTGTACTTTTACCCCTACATCGACTAACCTCAACTTGGGCTTTTAGCCTATATTGAAGTGTACAATATCTTTCCCCAAACCAGGGCCCTTTTTTGTAGCATCCCTCAACTTAGGCGTTTTTCCTCAATCAAGGTTCCCAATGCTCAAGGACAGAGCAGGGCCAATCTCAAGGTTTTTCACTAGACAAGGTTACGCTAATTAGGTGTTTTTTAAAGAGTTAGTACATGTAAGGCTCAAATATTTGGAACAAGGGATAAAACATCATTTAGTTGGTCATTTTTAAGTTAAAGTGGACTAATTTAACGAGCAAAGGCCTAAGATCCCTTCATAATCCATTTAATCTACAATCTAACTTGGATTAATATGGAAAGTTTTGAATTAGCACAAAGTGCATGAATCTAGCAAAATAAGCTCACAATCACATGACATTGCATATATTATCAATAAGAGACTCACATATCATGCTTCATGTCTCAATTACCCTCACTTATAAGAACAACTATTGCAAAACACCCAAACATGCACGGTTGCAATTTAACTACTAATCAAATTTTTTTGGTGGGTACCAATTTTCAAAATATAACATAAGAATATGGTATCTTCCATAAGTATTAGTATTATATGCTACACATATTATCTAGACATCCTAAACGTGCCAGTTTAATAAAAATTAAATATCCACGAGGAAAAAGAACATATGCAAGAAAACCTCGAGATCAAAATTTAGGGTAGTTATTAACCATAAACTACTTAGACTTCACTGAGGCCTATAACTACCCACACCCCATCAAAAAAATTGTGCATTGTCCCCAATGCACCAAATCAAGAAAAAATAGAATAAGTAGGGGTGGAAAACATACCTCGGCGCCTAAGCGCCAGTCTGTGGCTGAGTTTTGCCATCCCCCTCCTGTAGGGTAGTCTCCTCAAATGTTGTACTCACTTTGGATGGGCCAATACCCCTCGTCTTATCAAACTCACGAGCTCGCCTCAGCTTCTCATTGTGCCTCGATGTCCTCAAGTCCTGCCCTAGATTGTCGTCCTCAGAAAACTTTGCACGTACATTCCTCTCATGTGATTCCACATCCGTGAGGTCTCCTCTCGAGGTAAGTCTGTGTAGGCTCCTAGAGGAAAATAAATCAAATAGTGGCACCGGAGATGTGGTAACTAGTGATGTCACAGGTGCCATAAGTGATGATGTCATGTTAGCCCTAAGCTTCTCAATCTCCTGACATACGACTGATAATTCTGAAGGCTGGGCTTCGGCTAACCTCTTTTATACTCGCCCTTTAAAAGTATCCAGGTGACCATCCACTCTAAAAAAACACTCCTGAATAGTAGAGATAGTGAACACCCGGCTTCACTCCTCAGAGTCTGCAATAGCTTGCCGGACCCATGGCCTAAGATGCTAAGTAAACTGAGACAACTGGGCCTCAACATGTGATAACCATTGTTCCATGGCCTAAATAGAAGTAGCTAACACATAGACCATGCCCGCTGTAGAAGGCTGTGAAGTGGTGGACTCTGGTGTAGGAGCAGCTGTAGTAGGACCCTTCTAAATAGTAACTGCCTTGGGCTACTTCATTAGTAGTAGCAGGAAAACAATAGTGGTGGTGGTAGTCATCGATACCTCAGGTGGTGGCTATGGGGAAAACACATTTGACATAGGAGAAGGCTGTGCCCGTTGAAGTGCCACCGGATCTCATCAGCCTTTTTGAGGCTAGGATCCAAAGTATGTTAGGCCTCAACTAGCTATTCCAACTAATGTAAAATCTACAAACACGACTTTATATAGAGCTTATAGATCAAAATCGGAAATGAGATAGAGGTGACCGTCTTTAGTGCTGACTCATGTATCTGCTTTGCTATGAGTCGGGCCCAATCAATGTCTTACCTAGCCAAGATACTGGCAACCAATATCGGATGCTTTAGCATAAGTTTGTTATCTACCATGGTTGGTCGAATGCATAATTTGACAACAACCCAAAAAACTTGCCGAGGAAAGAGAGTTAAGCCTTGACAATCGGCTCAGTATGGGTGGTGAACTAAGCAGATTCCGTACCCTATTCCGCATTGTAACCGGCCATCCATCTTAGCAGTGAGGTCCTATGTATTGGATCCTTCATAATCAATGAACTTCTAGCTTGCCAAAACTTATGGTCAAACTTTGTTGTAGATTTGGGGGCACGGTATTCTAGACTAAAAAACATATGGTAGATCATCTCCTTAAAGATATCGACCCGCCAACCTCTCACTAGTACCTCTGTCGATTAGGCCTGAGTGATAGGTCTCTTCCCCTTGGGAACATTGCGCTGGATGGTGGCTACATATGATTCATAAAACTCTTGTACTACAATTGGGGAGTACCTACCAAGTCGCTCTGTCAATCACTCGAGCCCATAACGTATCATCGTGTCCTTCAGAACTGAAACATGGCTAAGTCCATCATACATAACCTTAGGCTCCTTATATATACAAAAGGGGTAGGCGTGGAACACTCCTTCGGCTGCATGCCCTCTAAGAATATAGCCTCTATACTCTCGGCGCACCACCGATGAGTATTAGCATCTGGTGCTGATGAAGAAGATCGTGCGATGGAGGACTCGACATCTCCTCCATCCTCTGACCCCTCCTCAGAACTGGACTCTTCTCTAGATCTAGTCATCGGGCTCATGCTACTCCCAGTCTCCTCACTACCTTCCTCTTTAGACTGGGAAGGACTATCAGCCTGCGCTTGAGTAAGCACAGCTCTGGCTGCTGCTGCTCTAGTTTGTGGTACCTCAGCCTTAGGGTCTGATGAGACATCGTGGATCTCTAGTGACCTACTCAGCTGAGTGGTCCATTCATCATCAGTAGGCTCATCAATGAAGTTCCTTCTAAAGGCCTCGATCTTTGAGAAATTTACTTTTTGGAGCCATAGTACCTGAAAATTAGATATAAATGAACAATAATTAGCCCCAACAATTAAGAGACAAAATACAAAATATAATTTAATCAGTTGCAGAATGGCTATTCACACAAGGGAAGGGAGATAGAGAGCAACAATTTTATCTTTGGTTCGACCCCACTAAAGACTTTCATACTTATACTATTCTTTGGAATCCTCACAGCATCATGTAATTAATTACCCCTCTCTCTCTCTCTTTCATTTTCCATAATTTAATTTATGTGATATTATTTTAATTTGATAAAAGAAAATTTTGATGTAAAATAAATTTTAGATATTTATAATATTGTAAATCATTTCACTATAAGTTAAAAAAAAAAATTCAAAATTAAGTTATTTTTGAGTATAGAAATATAATTTTTTTAAAACATAAAAAACAAGAATGATAAGGATTATTGTATTTTGCTTTACTAACTTCTATTTTGCACATTTGCTTAGTCTTGATAGGTCTTTCCTGCCTTTCTTAACAATAAAAAAAGGTGCTTATAAGCTCTTGATTTTAAAGCTAATAATATTGGATTGTTTCACGTAATTTATAGTAATTAGCTCCTCTTTTATCCACCAAATAAAAAACAACTCTACTGGAACAATTTATTGATTTTGATTGTACTTTTTGGATTTAGTGCTAAAGCACAATAAGTCGAAACAACTTAAATCACAGCCTATAATTAAACATCAATCAATAGTAGTAATTTGATAAAATAATCATATCAATCATTATTTTTGGAATGAGCGCATCAAAATCAGATATAACAAGTAAAAGTAAACGAAGAGAAAACTTAATTCAAGGATCAATATTCCATTAATTAAAAATGAGAGAATTTACAATAATTACATATTTCCTTGAACTTAATTTGTCCATGTACGTTAATTACTAATCTGTCTTCCTCAACAACAACAACATACCCGATGGACTTTCATAGTGGGGTTTAGAAAACAAGATATAGAAATTGTTTTCCTGAATCACCTGGTTTATTTTTGATACCAATAATTAAGAATTGTTTTCCCCGCTTCTTCTAACTATTGAAAGTACTAATCTTTTTTCCTGATTTAATTAAAAAAACAGCTTTTCAGTAGATGGGACCCCAATTAGACAATTCAAGAATCTAGAATCAAGTGGCATCCCATATCCAAAGTCCCAACCAATGTGGATATACTCAAGTCTATGGAATGCAGATGATTGGGCTACAAGAGGTGGACTTGTCAAGACTGATTGGACTAAGGCACCATTTATAGCTTCGTACAGAAATTTCACTGCCCAAGCTTGTGTGTGGACTTCGAATTCTCCTTGCAAATTCAACAAAGACAATTCTTGGCTAAATGAAAACTTGGATATAACAGGACAATCAAGAATTAAATGGGTGCAGAAAAATTACATGATTTATAATTATTGTAGTGATGCTAAACGTTTCCCTCAAGGATTTCCTCTTGAGTGTTCTCTCAATTAAATTCCTTTTCTTTTCAATGTTTAGTTTTTGCATTGTAATTAGTTTGTTTGACAATTGGGCTATCAATTGCCTTTTTAGGGTGAATGTGTGTTCGGTGTGATATTTATGTTTTGGAAAAATTGCATAAAATACACAATTTTAGATATTATAATCTTTAGAAAAATTATAACATTTTTCTCTTTTGGATACATTCCTATATCTTTTCTAATACATCATCATATGCCCTCTCCAATATATCCATTGCCTTTCGAATATATTTTTATTCCTTCTCGGATTTATCTCTATCTTTTTTTTGATACATTCCTCTCATTAAGTAATATATCTACATGTCTGATGATGTATTCAAAATTCTTTAATTTGCAATTTGAAAAAAAAATTAAAAAATAATATAATTAGCTCTTAATACTATGAAATTTACGTAATTTTTACTTTTTTTTATGTTTAATTAGTTAAAATTCTAAAATATTTTCATAGAAATATAAATTTGTTGAAAATGATTTTTCTTGTAGTAATAGGAAAAAGTTTTATAAATGACATTTTATATTGATCGTGTCGTCTTTGTTTTAATACACCTCATTTTCACACTATCGTGTAGCTTCATTATTCCCCACCTCTAATAATATTTGTCTACATTGTGTACAAATATTTTAGGATAATATTTTTTATTTATGAACCAAATACAAGAAAATAAATATAAAAATAACGACTTATTTTACAAAGCACACTCTTAATTTATGTGTCTAAGTTATATACATTAGCGGTATATCTTTTTTTTACTATCAATGGTCGTTTGGTGGAGTGTATTAGTAAAAAATTAATGCATGTATTTCTTGATTTATTAGTAGTACCTTGTTTGGTACGCTTTTTAATGTTTTATATTAGTTATACACTCCATTATGATATTTTTAATGCAGCAAATCAAATAATGTACTAAAAGTATTCTATATTATTAATGAAGCATAACTAAATAACACATTCATTAGTATTGCAAACATTATTTATACAGTATATTTAACATTATTTTCGTACACTCTATCAAACAAGCCCTCCGCACCATACTAATTAACAAGTACCCAAAAATACTTTTAGGTGTAGAAACTGATGAATTGAAAATAACTAGTTACCCATTGGAATAAAAATATTAAAACTGATAATAGATCGTCAATATGTTTGGTATAAGTAGGTATTGATAAGTTCTTTTTTACTTTTTTTTGTATTGTTAAAATGACCCAACTATCATAAATATAAATTCAAAAGTTATTATAATGGATGACCAAAATGATATGGAGTTGAGAGAGAGAGGCAGTAAATTTTGTTTTGGAAAAGATATTTTAATAAAGATTAATAATTTACTATTTTTTTATACACCCCACCAAACATTTATATTTAACAACTATTTTGCCTTAATTCTTCTATTTATATGTGACTCGAGTTTTATGAAATCTTGTACAAGAAAAAACATGCTTCCTTGTGATTTATTAGCAGAGATTCTCTCAAGACTCCCTTCCAAAAATGTATGCCAATTAAAATCCGTTTCAAAACATTGGCTCAACACAATTTCCACACCCCACTTCAAGAAACTCCATTACCAAAAATCCATCAAAAATCCCCTTCTCATTTTAATTGATGAATCCATCAAAAACTACAACTATTTCACCAAAACAGTTACAATATCTACAATTAATAACCTTCAACAAAATCCAACACTAAATCTTGACAAAAGTTTCACTTTAGATATTCTGTTTCAAAACCACACCAACTTCTCTTTCACCCATTGTTTCATTTGTTATAACATCAAAAACAGCATTTGGTTGTCCAATATAACCACTCAACAAAAACAAGAATTGCCCCCTCTTTCACTCCCTATGATTAGTTTTGATTTAGGATACATCCCATGTTCCAATGAATTCAAGATTGTTCATGGTTTTGGGAAAAAAGATGAAAGAGTTGGATATGAGATTATAACTCTTAAAGATGACAACTTTGTCCCAACTTCTTGGAGGGTTCTTGAAAATCATAACAATTTATACACAAGAAAAATTGCATCTTTGAGCGTGAATGGCTCTATTTATTGGTTGGTTCATGATATTCAAGACAATAAAAAGAGAATTGTGTGTCTAGATTTGGAAAATGAGGAATTTAGGAAAATTTCTTGTCCAAAAGAAAGTTCAATTACTATATATCAAGCACAACAACTAGTGGAAGTAAAGGGGTTTCTTGGGCTAGCAGACTTTTCAGCAAGTTTTTCAAAAGTGAATATTTTTGTGCTTAAACAAGACCCCAACAGCAAGAAGAAGAAGGTGGAGTTTTGGGTAAAAGAGTTTTGTATCAACTTGTCTAATATGGGGCATTGGTTTAAGATTGTAGGGTTTGTGCCTTTTGAAAAAGACAATACTAATGGGGAGATAATATTTATTCCAAACAATGGGAAACTCTTATTGTGCAACACCAAAAAAGGAAGCTTAACAAATGTTGAAGAATTCAATTTATTGAGATATAATCATCATTATATGTATTTTGATGTTCTCTTTTGTTTTAGGTAGTGGATGAATGAGAGAGCTTATTCATTTTGTGTCATGCGGTGGACTCTGTCAAGTTGAAGTACAATATTCGAGATGAAATTATATCAACACATCAATAAAAATGTAATTATTTCTTCTTATTCATATTCATCATTTCTCTCTACTTTGATTTGAAATCTATAAATGATGTATTTAGCTCTTTATAAGCTTTCTAGTTTAATATTGTGCATTAGCAAGGCGAAAAAGTGACAATAAATAGTTGGTCATCAATATTGTCTGAAAAATGATTACAGCAATTGACAAGAACAAAACAAGTCTCATAATAATTAAACAAGTGCAAACCATGTAATCAGAATACATGAAAAATCCAAAATGTAGTCCCAGAATGTGAATCGATGTTAACATTCTCTTAAGCTGGAGTTGAAATTTTCAACGGAGCATTTTACAGAAAAATGAGGATCCCACTTCTTTCCGACAAATCTTAGCTAAAAGAACGTGAAGGGTCAAAACATAATCGGAAGCCCCCGCCAAACGATGAAGGGTCATTCTGGGCTATTCCCAACGTTCCAGAGCTGACCACACCATCAGACTACCATTGTGAGCACGTTTAGCGAGGTTCTTACAGAAAAGCACTTTTTAACTTTCAATTGAACGAATTGTGCAACTTTTGACTCAAATTCGCACCAGGACCTCCAAACCTCGAACC
>JAPFFP010000089.1:5607663-5626579 GCA_026153255.1 Solanum medicagineum
AGTTAAGAGGGAGGAGGGAGGCCAATGGATTTTGAAAGCAATAGCTGGATTGGGGACTTCCCTAGGCTTTTTGGTGGAGTCATGCTAACTGCGGCATTGTTTGGGGTGTCTACTAGCTATTTAACAGGGAATAGTGTTCCTACGCTACCCCACCTCTTAACCAATCTAAGTATCTTCCATAAAAAGAAGCGTGGGAAGAAGCGTATTCGTGTTTATATGGATGGGTGTTTTGACTTGATGCATTATGGTCATGCAAATGCGATAAGACAAGCAAAAGAATTAGGAGATGAGTTAATAGTTGGAGTTGTTAGTGATGAAGAAATTGTAGCTAGTAAGGGTCCACCGGTTTTATGCATGGAAGAAAGGTATGAGTTTGATTAGTTGCTCCATCCTTCATTGGTTAGATTTTTATATTTGTTTCTATTATCTGCAAAATATTTTGTACATAGTAAAGTAGTTTAATGCATTACATTCTGCTTGATGCCTTATTTCCTTGAGTGGTGCCACTGAAAGCTATGCTTTTCCTTGTCTATGTTAGGAATGTTAGCTTCACCTATATGTGTTACATGAAGCTTTAAAATCTAATGACACAGTGGACTAGAGAAGATACACTCTAGTCTTCTTCTTCCTTCTCCACCCTGCCTGAGTAGGATCGGTGAAGAATAAATCCAGCCTGAAACAGGAAGGTTGGGTTTGGCTGCTAAAATTGTTTTGATAAAATGCGATAACATTGGTGGTATGTATTGTACCCAGACTGAAAATTATAAATGCACGAGCCAATACATTTCTTAGGAGGGGTCATAGCTAAGATAGTATTATTTTGGGGGCGATCCATAATTTATGTAGAATGACATCCCATAGCCATGTTGATAATAATTTGTTATCAAGATTAAGATGTATTAACCAGATCCACTTATTCAAGTCCTCGTTAACTATCCATGTAAAGTATGTTGATTATAAATAACTTTTTTCAAGATTCCACTCACTTGAGTGGAAATGATAGCTAGACATCGTGAAATAATATCATAACTAACAATAGTGACGTTGTTTCCTGCATTTATCCAGTGGCTAATTTGCCTTGTCTACTGGTCCTTTGGCCAAGGCAGCAACTGAGATAGTCTTTGCCTATGAGTAGCAAATCCTGTTTGATATTAAAAATGAATCTTTCTTCATAAAAAGTAGCAGCAAATCCTCTTTGAGATCCATCACATGTGCAGTTTATCCCACCACCATCTCTGGGCTGGAGGGGTAACTGTGGAAAACTTCAGGACATAAGTTGATCAATGACTTATTATTAGCATTGTCCTTCAAAGTTTGACCTTGTATCTTGATAAGCCTAAGAAAGTTTTGACATAAAGTGGATTACGGAGAAGAAACTTCTTGAATGAAATTTCTCCCTTCAATTTATGCCTATTGGCTCTTGCATGTTCTCTCTGTGTAAATGTGAATGTCTTTAAGTTCTTGGAAGTTCAAATATATATCAGCATTCCCTTTAATTACTTGGCAAAGAATTTACCACGAGTTATTTATGTCTATGTTATGCGATACCATTTTGTTTCATCAATTCAACTGTTTCAGTTTTTCCCGACCCACATGCCATCTAATTTAAGATGCTTTACAGACTCGCCCTTATTAGTGGGTTGAAGTGGGTGGATGGAGTAATTGCCAATGCTCCTTATGCAATTACTGAAGATTTCATGAAACGTCTGTTTACCGAGCATAAGATTGATTATATTATACACGGTGATGATCCTTGTCTACTTCCTGATGGAACTGATGCTTATGCCCTTGCAAAGCAAGCTGGTCGTTACAAGCAGATTAAACGCACTGAAGGTGTCTCCAGCACAGATATTGTAGGTACTAGATCTCTTTCATTCTGGTTTAGTTATAAGATTTGGCGTATAAGCACATCAAGCAATCTATTATGCTAATAATAGCTAAAATTTTCCAGAAATATGCCTCGTGTTTGTGGTTGAACTAATATATAATAAGATTGTGTTTTGTATAAAGTGAACCCACCCCCACCTCAGATTGGTTGACTGCAAACTCTTGCCACTTCTGCGTTCTGCCTCTAACTTTACTTTATGCATACATATGTAATTAATAATGAAGAGAGGCCACCATTCTTCCATTTTCTTCCCTCTTCTTCTTCTTCCCCTGGCCTCTTTTGATGGGTTTATTAGCTATCCATCATCCTGCTATATATTAGACTGTTTGTCATGTGCCAAAGTTGTGTATAAAGCTGATAATATCAGAAGACATGTGTATAGTGTTTTTTTCAGAAAGGAGAGAACTTTCTATAATCAAATTATTTTCCCCAGACCAGAAATGAAATGAAATTAAAGAGATTGTTCAGTAAACATCCTGGAAAAATGAAGAAAAGGAAATGTTTCATGGAACCACATACGAAGAGCGATGATTATGTTCTTGTTTTCTCATGGATTTTACAATCATGTTTTGTAGGAAGGATTCTTTCATCTGCTAAAAGTTTTTCTCAAGAATGCTCCAATTCGTCTCTCCCCGGCAAAGATGATAATATGAACCATGTACATGCCGAGGAAAAAATGACGAAGATTGATCACATATCTAGTTTTCTACCCACATCTAGACGGATTGTGCAATTTTCAAATGGAAAGGTACTACAACTGTATTCCCTACTTATTTGTGAGGCCTTGTGCCAGATGCATATCGTTCCTTTTTCTATTTGAATTGTCAATGTGAACATCATGATTGAAGACTACTCAACTGTAGAATTAGAATTTTGTTGGAGCCGTTATGCCTTAATCTACAGTTCACACCTGAGGCGGGTGATTCTACCCAGATCATACCCAGTTATGGTGATTCTCTGAGGCAGACCCAGGCCTTCAAAAGGATGGTTGCACTATTATGAAGAGGCAGATCTAGAATTTACATTCCACTTTTGAAATTATAGGTTCAAAATTAATTTTTCTTACAAATTAGTGATTATCACATATATATATATATATATATCTTACTGTGTCTAAACCCGAAAATGTTGGTATAAGTTAAGCCAGTTGACAGTATGCTACGTCATCCACTGCTACTATTTTAAACATAGAATTTGGTTTAATTATATAAATTTAATGTAATAAAAGTAGACGAGGGATTTCAATCTGTCAGAACTTCAGGATTTTGTTTTAAAAAAAAAAAAGACAAATGAAGAAAGAAAGAAAAAGAAAAAGCACCCCGGCTCAATTCTGGAAAAGGAAAGGAAAAATAAAAAGACAGACGTGGAATTTGAACCACTGATTACATTTGTAGAAGTGAACCCCATAATTATTTGACCATAGGACACTTTGAGCTTGGGTGCACACATATTTTAAGCTAATCTTGTAAAACCATAACATTTCTATACATGATCTAGGCAGAGGAGCATGTATTCACGTGAACCTATACTCCTCCTGTATTAATAACTTAACGATGTACCTCATTCATATGTGGTATCCTATGATTGAACCATGCTTGAGTAAATGAAAGGACGCTTTTGAAGTTGAAACAACAAAAATGGTGATAAAGTTACTTCTCATTAGCTCCTGGTGATTTACAGGAAACCTAAGTTTCACTTCTGTTTTATCATTGCAATCATTTCTTTTTGAGCTTTATTTTGCCTCTCCTAGAACCTTAAAAAGTAAATATTCTCTCTTTTTTAATTCTTAGGGGCCTGCGCCAAATGCTCGAGTTGTGTATATTGATGGTGCTTTCGATCTTTTTCATGCTGGCCATGTGGAGGTAAATCTCTAGTTTGCAATTTTGGAATTAGTCAAGCTTTATTATGTATATATAGTGCAATCATGTGTGACTTTCACCTATATCAATATGTCTGATATTGTTAATCTGGATGATTTATAAACTTGCTGTGAAGTCATTATCTTTAATGATGTTGTGAATCGAGTAGTAATTTAGATTAATTGCAATAAATACTCTTGAATTTGAACTTATAATAGTAGATGATGTTTAATGGTAGACTTGATATCCAAACTTTTGGATGTCTTTATTTTGCCTTTTTATACAGATATACTTAAATCTTCAATTCTAGTCTTTACCTGATTTTAGTGTCTTTCATTTTTTTTATTTTGCTCCGTCGATAGTGTCTTCTGATTCAACATCAATATACAATTTTACATGTGAAATACTATTCTTTTCCCATCTCAGATTCTTCGAAGTGCCAGACAGCTTGGAGATTTTCTTTTAGTTGGAGTTTACACTGACGAGACTATCAGGTATATTTATGGTAGTATTACTTGCCTATGTTTTTTTTTAATATATATTGTAGATTGGTAACATCCTATGCGATGTTGCTTTCCGATAATATTCTTCAAGTGACAACCCTGATTTTAATGAACCCTTAATTAGTAATTAACATTAGAATTACAAAATTATTCTCATTTTCATGCTGTCAAGATACAGTGAATGTGTGAATGCTCTGTAGTTTCACTTGCATGTTGAGATGCCGTGGTTTAGTGATGACTTTCTCTAAAAAATTTCTCACATTACTCCTTCAGAGAACCTATCATTAACTCACTTAACAAACTTTTTATGAGTACGAAGATACAGAATTAACTAATTTTATTTCTTGCAGTGAACTTCGTGGACAACAGTATCCACTGATGAATCTGCATGAGCGCAGTCTTAGTGTACTTGCCTGCCGCTATGTTGATGAGGTCATTATTGGTGCCCCTTGGGAAGTGACCAAGGATATGGTAAGCTTGCTTCGACATTTTAGATGTGTTAGATTTGTCTACTTCATTGTATTTATTGTATATCCAACTGTTGATTTCATATTGTAGAAAAAGAAGAATCATTTACCTGTGTATCCTTCACCCTTGTCCCCGCTATACAACTTGTATAGTTCTCCATGGAAAAGGGGTTCTTTTGGAAGGCAAAGCAGACATTTTGGCAAATAAATTTCTGTGCCAGGGTATGAAATGTTAGACACTTAGGATTTTGTCGCAAATTGACAGAAATGGAAAAAGGCTAAGGTTTCAGAAGGTTGTTTAAGGTTTATGGAAACAACTGATACTTCGGCTATTTGTTAAAATTCCCAACATACTCTCCCTTTTTTAACTGTATACTAGCGAATTCTTCAATATCTTGTGGAATCATATGTACTTTATAGAACTGTTGATCAGCCCAAGATTCACAATTCATCACCATGAAAAATGTGTGCTATGATTAATGCGCTACGATTTGTAGGTTAATAGTGCTTGAAACATTCACTAAAACACTTAAAAATTCATCAAGATAAGTGGCTTCTTACCATTCTTCCACATGAGCATTTTGTTATAACAAGCTACTCCTTTTGTTGAGAAATCAATTGTTCATTTTTCTCTCATCCTTCTCTTAAAACCTGCAAATGAGAATGAAAGTGCTCTGTGTTTCGTATTCACTAATTTTTTTTTTCTATTTGGCATGGACTAGGTAACAACTTTCAATATTTCTGTGGTTGTTCATGGGACAGTGTCTGAAAGGAACTCTTCTACAGGAGTAAGTATTTGCACATTTGGTTGTTGCACAATGAATTTTCTGTTATCGCCAAAAATAGAGCAAATACTAGAGCGTGTTCCTGAGGAAAATCTTGTCTTTTGCAGGAACCACATGACCCCTATGCAGTTCCTAAAAGCATGGGAATCTTCCGAGTAATTGAGAGCCCTAAAGATATTACGACCACTTCAGTTGCTCAAAGGATCATTGCCAACCACGAGATATATGTGGTAAGTGGCACCCACCCCAATTGTTGCATATTCTTTTGTGTCTCTAGCTTATATTTAGGTTTAAAAGCCCATGACTCCATTTGCCTCATAGACCGACTTGCGTTCCCATGAAATGCTCCCATCTCTATATGAATTGGAAGGATACACATACCATATTGTCAATCTCCTCTCATCAGATTAAACAATCTGTTGGAATTTATGCTTTAAATATGATCCATGGACATTGAATTTTCTCCCTTTTATATCCGTTTGCATCAACTTGTCTGTTCTTTTATGAAGAAGCACGTCACATGTCAAGATTTTCTTATGAAGATTTTACTCTTCTTTAGTTGTGCTCTATCATGGTACAATATAGTTTGGCACTAATGCGCCTTGTTGACTTGTGCAGAAAAGGAACACGAAAAAAGTTGCAAGCGAGAAGAAGTACTACGCAGAGAAGCAGTATGTTTCGGGCGATTAAGTTTTATGTTACAGCCAACAATATGCCTCTTGTAACTTTGACGGAGCTGCTCTTTTTCAAGGTAGCTCGTCCTGTATTTGTATTTGATTTGCAAGATATAAGAAGAGAAATTCATAGTCAGAAGATGTAGATTTTTATTTATTTTTCATTTGCTGGGTCGTAGCCTATTTCCCAATCTCAGATCCCATAGCGATTCTTGTAAGTCAAACTGTTGTTCTATTCTTATTCTATAGTTGATCAGTTCCAGTTTCAGTTTTATCACATTGCATAATCTTGCCTTTTCCATTGTTTCTAATTTTCAAGTCACAGATAAAAGTCCGCTAGCCAACATAATAATAAGTGCCGATAGCCAAATTTCGTTTCCCAAGCCACTTTCATTCCAGAATCTCAATCAGTGAAAGGAAAATAGCACAGCAACTTTAAGGATAAATCATAACTCACTTGACATGGAGAATGATTCATTATCATCTCGAGCTGAGATATTAGAAAACTACAAGCAGCTCTTAGCTCGACATATTAGAGGCCACGATACCTGACTTCAAAACAAGAGTCTCTCTACCTTGACAAAAAAATTCAATCCACATTCTACTACATTTATCTACCTATTTACTTCACCCTCTTTAACGTAGTCGATGCTTCCTTGCAAGAAGAGACCCATGGAGAGTTCTCATAATATCCAATATTATCACATCCTAATCCTTCTGCCAATTACTGGTACCAAGAAACAGGGGTCGATGTGTTCTGAGGCAGTTGAGGAGCCATCATACAATGCTGTTGTTGCCAGTGATGGAAACCTTCATTCGCAATAACTGCACCAGCCTCGACTCCAGCTCTTGGTTCAGCATTCACACTGCTATCTTCAACATCCATAGCTACTCCCTCTATATCTTCAGCATCCATCATATCTGAAATGTCAGGTTGACTATCGACTCCAGCTGCTTCTGCAGAAGGATGTTGAGATGGAACCCAGGGAACAACTGCTAGACACTGTTTGGCAGAAGTAGAGTCCTCCTGTTGCGTTGCTTCATTGTCAGCTAGTCTAAATGCATTTACTCGGTTATCCCAGAAGACTTGACCTGCACAACAAACAAAAACTGATTGCTGAGCAAATCAATCAGGATCCAGCAGGACTTAGTTTTCTCAGCTAAATAACAGTAACTTGGTTAAAAATAGATAAGCAAATAATATCAACCAGAAAAACTAGAGCAAAGCTACCTTTTCTGGCCTAAAGTATATTTATCACTTGGGCAATATACTAAAAACACCACCATCTAATCAAACCAATGAAAAGACAATGGCAACCAGCTTCTGTGGTTCTGCACATGGATTATATTATAGACTCGGTCAAAAAGTTCTCAATCAAATTCTAACTTAAAGAATATCAAGATGACATTCATTTTCTCTAAAGATAAACCAATAACTGGATCTGTAGAAAACCCAAAACGATTTTTTTCTTTCTAATGAATTAACAGCATTTCTCATCAAGCTTATTTCCATTGACACCTTCCTCAAAAAATACTCAATACATACAGGATTCTGAATGTTCCTTGGCTCAGCTCCATGATCAGTTCACTAAGAAAACAAGTTATACAAGAGAACAGGGATTTCTATATTCTTTCTCCAGTAAATTAGTCAAAAGACAGACTAAGCCACTTGACCTACACTTGCATTGACAGACATCATCCCAAGAAAGTACCTAAAGTTTGCCTTAGCATTCCAAGCTCGCTTACGTATTGACTGCAACTCCACAGCTCCTCTATATTGTCAATTTACCCTTAAAAGGTTTAACATCAACAGAACTGATAGATTCAGTGCGAATTTTCCCTCTTATGACCTTTCTCCCAAATTTGTACAGAGCTTCACTATTACATTTCAAGCTGTGTAACACAAAAAGTTCTCTAAACAAGACCCACCACCACCAGTTCGATTACATACATACTGTTGATCTCAAGGTAATCTAAACCATATTAATATAACCTAAATACACCTATTTAATAAAGCTTTGCCTTCATTGACAGCATTCAATGTTTTCCAACAAAAGTACAAAATAACCTTGTATAAACTAAATTAACAACTAAAAACACAGGGATCGGAAACTTACTTCTGAAACCATTCATAAACTGGGGATCCACTTTAACAGAGAAATTAGAAGGGGAATGCATAGGTGATGTGTTCATGGGCTTGAAAAGAACAAGTGCCCTCTCTTCATTCTCAGGCACACTTGGCAGTTCTTCAATTACTAGACCCCTATTTACAGCATTGTTTCCGAAGCTTGGATGAATAGCTGGTTGCTCAAAAGCTATTGGAACCTCTGGTTCTTCAACCTCCTCTATTATGGGAGGCAACTCTGCATCCTAAACATTAAGTAGAAAAACAAAAATCACTTACATACACAAACAATTTCTTCAAAAACAAACTGAAATTGGCAATAGCAATTTTAGAACATCCTTCATTTCATCCTCAGTTCTGCCAACAAACAGAGATATCAATTAAATAGAAACGAAACTGCTACCTCCCAAACTAGCTGTAGCCACCTATAGGAATCCTCTAGAGTAGAAACAACAGGAAAAAAAAATAATAATTCACCAATAACTATGCTTCACCCCATAACATCTACATCCCGGCGCTGATGTACAGCGCTATTTTCGTGTAGCTTTGATTTATCATCTGTGTGTTAAAAAGGTTACTAAATAAGAATAGATAACTGATTTTGAACCCAGGAAATCAACGTAGTTAGGGTAAAATCTCGAACTCATATAGTTAAAGACGGCAGCCGGTGCACTAAGCTCCGACTATAAGGATTTATTATACACAGTTTAACCTGTTGTTTACACCTCCTGATCACCGCTAGGAACTTCCCAAAAATCCGCCTCAATAATAAATTAAGTTGAACCTTCCATTAGTTAAACCAAAAAGCTACAACACTTGATACAAAAACCATCATACTAATCACTACCTTCAACAGACAGAATTTCATATACTTGCTGAAAAACACAAACAAAACAGAATAATTTGTCAAAGGCAAAGAGGTTTTACCAGTCGACGCATTTTTCTGGCGGGTGATGAAAGTGAAAAATCAGAGAATTCATCATAAACATCTTCCAAATCCTTTCTCTTCATCTTCAATGAATAGTATGTATCCATATTCCTCTTTTTAACAACAACGACCAAACAAAACCCTAAAAGTCTCTAAGATTAATCAGTGCTACCTCCTTCACAACTGATCAAAGCGGTAGAAAATTGGAGAGATCGTGTATGTAAGTGATGAATGAAAGAAGAGTTGAGTTGGGAATTTGAGTTATAGGGAAGATAATGGAAGCTTGTAGCTTCTTCCCGAGTCTAGATTTTTCCGGAACTTTGGTCTACATAGAGAGAGAGAGAGAGACTGTGGGCCTCACTTACTTCGGGTCGGGCCCCACAGAAGAACCTCAAATACTCCTTCGAATTATGGATGGGATAGAATATAAAGGAACGTTCACATTTGTACCTAAGGTTTAGATGCAAAGGTGATTTAGTATTGCTATTAAGTTATTATGTATCATTCAAGGAAGCATACGATAATAACATATACTGCGGAAGTATAATATATGTAGATAAAGAGGTTATTTCGAAAGAACCTCGTTTCAAATATCAAATCTCAAAAGCAGAAGATACTAGGTATGAAAAAAAATTGATTAAAGTGAAAAACTAATGATAATATATAAATAAAATAAAAATAATCAATATAAGCTAGGTAAAACCAACACAAAATATAAAAATAAGTCCAATCTTACTAATCTACTATATTACAAGGCTCATTCAAAGATGCATCTACTCGAATATTATCATCTCAAAAGGTAAGAACTTTTTATAAACGAAACAAATTACTTCTCTACATATTAAATTCACATTTGACCTAAATTTCTGTGAATTTACTTTGTTTTCATTAGTATTCTATGAGCTTAATTTTTTTTTATTTTTTTGAATAATTATGATCAGTTTCTTAAGTAATGGTAAAAGTAAGAAAGCTTAAAAGAAAGAAGTTGATCATCAAAGAAAAGTAAGGAAGAATATACATTATATACATACCAACATCATTTCTGAGTCGCCTTTCCCGCAGAGACTAAAGAAGAACAAAAAGGAGGCTAGTTTTAAAAAAAAATCAATATCTTCAACCAACTACATATAACGATATGGTTAATTAAAACATTGAGAGACATGTCAAAATATGAAAAAAGAAAATCTCTGACATGCAAAAGGTGTTTATTTACCTCGTATACAATATTGAATAATATGTATACATTGTGTGTAAATATTTTATAATGTGTTTACACTATGCAAGAAAGGAAGAAATTGGCATACATATTGTAATGTGTATATACGCTATTTATACACAATACATCAGTTTTACTGTTTACATGTATATACATTATGTATAGATTCTAAAAGTTTGCATTGGCGATATGCATATATTACACTTTTTGTCGCACACTCTTCTCACAAAGAAGCATTCTTAGTAATTTCACCATTTCCCATAAATGAAAGATCACCATTGTTACCACTTTTGCAAGCTCCACCATAAATTTAATAAAATACAACGTAACAAGAAAGACGAAGAGGAGGAGGAAGATGAGGAAAGAAGAGGGGATGGGGGATAAGAAGAAGGATTCTTCATTTTTTCCAATATGATTCTTCAAGGATATTAAAATTTAAATCTCATTGAAGAAGATGATTGAATGTTCATTCGATAATAGTTTGTAAGTCAACCATAGTACAAAATCTTCCTTTCTCCTTTATCGAATCGCGGAGAAATCTCATGAGAGAAGAATTAAGGGAGAAATAGATTTATATCCATATTATTTATGAATAAAATTATATTTTATTTGTGATTATAATTTATTCTCTATCATTTTAAAACATGTTACAAACTTTAGAGTTTGATAATATTTTGTTTAAAAAATACTTATATTTTGAACTTAAATTATAGAGTTTCTTTCAACATTTGTGGTTGAGTCTGTTTCCCTCAAGAGGATCTCACTGCCCAAGATCCATAGACACGCAAGTTGGACTTTAATGATGTTTAATTTATTCAATATTCTGTTTATTACTTAAAAAAACTTATCTTTTTATGTAATTTTATAGCTACCTCTGAGCGTGCAAACTCTTTTATAGATCTAACTAACCATCTAACTGAGCATCTCAACGTTTTTGATAATTTTTTTTAAATTTTACAAAAAATATTTTATTATCACGAACATTAATACTTTATCATAAATATTTCATTTTATTACTATGAGACGTGTTAAAATAAACAAAGGATTAATGTTCAAAATGACCGCATAATTGAAAACCATAATGGCTATTTACGAAGGATTTATTGTCAATCCAATTGACAATTTCCAGACGTTTTTAAAGTGAAAATGCTAATCAAGATTTATCAAAATCATTTAAGACTATTTTAAGTGGAAATAAATCAAGAATCAATTGTCTTACATAATGGATAATGACAGATATTTAAAAAGGATACCATTGAATTGGCTATTTATGAAGTAAAAAATAATTTAGGAAACAGAATAATATTCTCTTTCAAATATAAATAAAAGGAGATATTTTAATTCTTTTTGAGATATACCTTATCACTGTGTTATTTTCGAGATCAACTTGACTAAATTTTAAATTTAAATTTAAATTGAAGTAGCTAAATTTAATATTTGAAATCTAAAATTTAGATAGTTGAAAACTATATGGAAAATGTTATCAATTGTAATTTTTTTCATATTAATATGATGAAAAGATACATCTTAAAATATTAATAAAGTTTATATAATTTAACCTCGACAGGTAAAATAGTGAGAAATTTCTCGTCTTGATAGTCCCAATGCTTCATGATTATGGTAGTTCTTTCTTCTGGGCTAAAGCATACAAGTTGTGACATGTATCGATTGCTCTGTATATATGTGTGTATATATATATATATGTGTATTAGAAGGAAAAAAAACTAAACTTTATGTTTTTTCGTACATATAACTTAATGATGAATATAATAATAATTTCACTATTCATTATTTTACTTACTGGTAACCATGTGTAATATCTTTACATATAAAATTAACAATGAAATATAGAAGTCGTTGCATACGTTAAATGAACGAGCATCACATAAAAATACACACAAAATACATTTTTTATCTAGAGATATAAAACTAGGGGCAAACTTACTCAATTTAGTGGAATAATCTGTTTTTTTAAAATTAACAAAATATATATAGTATGATAAAAACATATAGTCGATATGCAATTGTATTATGTCGTTATATGTGTATCTTATGTATCATTTATATGAATTTAAAATTAAATTAGATCAAAATAGTGTATTTTTTAATCAAATTTATTAAAATATAATATTTGAATTCAAACTTTTAGATGGATTGAAATTTTTCTTTTATTTTTTTGCGTAAATTTCATCCTGATTTTGACTTATAATAATCAAAATCAAATAGTACTAGAAAATGTTTAAATTTCAAACTTTATATTTGGATAACTCCTAATATCGCTGACCAAACCACTCTATAAGTAGTAGCTCTAGTATAAAGTACTCCTATTATTTTAATTTTCAGATTATATATAATCATATAAAATTTGATATTGGTAGTTTACATGTATTATAAATACTTAATATAAACTGAATTAATTAATCTAAACTATTATAAAAATTAATAAACTTCAAATTACACATTACAACATAAATTATTTTTCTTTAAAATTATATATAGTTGAGGAGCACTACTTCCCTACTACCATAATTGCATGGAAGATCCCTCTCTAATAAAAGCATGATGAGTCATGCTTTGTGGATTTACAGCTATTTTAAACAAAGCAAAATCATGATATCATTAATCAATTAAATTAAATGGAACAACAAAAACTCAAGAGCTAACAACCCTTCTTTTAGTAACAACTAACAATAACTTTATCTTTATTAAACTAGCTTTTGGGGTTAAGTCAATTTTACGACTCTCATGAACACCAGCATTTGGTTTGTACTGTTTGTTTTGACTTGTATCATAAACTTGTCTTGAACAAAAGAAGGCAAGATAATTACAAATTGGTACATTCTAAAATAAAGCAAAGTACATAAAAGTATTTCCAAGAAATTAAATGTACTATTATGAGTTTATGGGCACACAAGGCTTATGAAATACTTGAGCCTGTAATAGAAATTTCAACTGGAAAAAGAAAGCAATGCATGTGGTGACTTTTTGGTACAAGAAAACATAAATATCTTGTTGCTTTTCATTTGCAAGTGCGGTTTCGCATCACTTGTCAGTTTTGTCTATATATAAATTAAGTAAAATGTAAAGTAGGGATATAGAAATATTAATATACTACTCTAATTTCAACTTTGCTTAATAGAGGCAGCCACATAGAATAGGTGACTTTTAGTAACATTAAACCTTTACTTAAGTTACTAATTATCGGAGCTCGATATTTCTAGATTCGTATGGTATAGAACCCTGTTTGGTGACACTCCATACTAAAAAATATTTTATATCTAAATTTTAAATTCAAGACGTTTGATTAAGAAAGGAACAATATCGTAAATTTGGTGGTTGGTTTATGTCTCACGAGTAGGGCGTATCATGTTTACAGCTAATTGGATTGTTCATAACCAGAATCACACACATTGAATGAAATGTGAATATTTTGGGATAATAATGAATGATTTTTGATATATTAGGAGCATATTTTTAGGAAAGAAAATAAAATTTTGAAGGCTAGCTACCTCGCATTTTTTTAATTTCTATTTGAAAAGTTTTTTTTTTAAAAAAGTTGGGGAATTTCCATTTGAATAAAAGTATGATACTTTGTTTTATCTAATACTAATTTTTATCTTTATGTTTTGTCATACAAACAATAGGTATCACATATGAAGTCTAACTCTAGTACAGATTAAACTTCCTCCTTTATTTATTTTTTTATTCTATTTATTGTAAGAAGCATCATTTAAAATCATAATGAAAGTTTGATAAACTCTTTTTATTTGGTACTCTTTTCCCTTTTTTATTCTAAAATGCATTATAATGGAAGATTTCTAGCCAATGATAGATTTTCGATTATGATAACCAAGGTGTCAATGAAATCCACTCGAATATATGATAATCAAAACACAATAATAATTTTCAATTTGAAAAGTCAATTACTAGAATATTTCATTAATCTTCAAGCTTGTCATGCCCTAATAATAGTTGAAGGAAGAAAAATTCACCAACCTCTCTTAGGAACCCAGCAAACCTTCATAAAACCAAATTTCTGGGTTCACAAATGGTTGAAAATAAGAAGGAAAAAAAATAAAATGCTCCCTAGAAATCTCCACAATCAACAGGTTAGGCCAAAGGTAAAAAAATAAAAACCCTAAAACCTAAATCTTCCTCCTCCAGAACTGAACCGGGTCGGGTCGGGTCAAACCCTGGCCTTCTGAAGCAGAGGAGCAAATCCATGGGAAGCAGCTTCTTTACAAGACTGATCTAAAGCAGATTCAAAACCCAGATCAGAAATCACCATCAAAATCTCATCCAGCCCTAAAGCGCCGAATCTCTGTTCGTCGATTTCAAGCAGTCTCAATATTTCCGAAAACAGCTCAACCTCACATGGCAAAACCAATCCTCCGCTGGGTTGAAACCCGAACTCCTCCTCCGCTTTGTCGAGGAGGGCAATGAACACGGGTAGATTCAGGAATCGGGTTGGAATCACGAACCGGCGGCGCTCATGCTCATTGACACCAACGTAGACCGCTAATGTACCGGAAGGTGTGCGACGGCGGATGCTCGAATCGTTCTTCGCCGGTTCGTCGGAATCGGAGGAGGAATAAGAGAGAACGGAACGAGGACGAAGGGAGTTGTCCTTCCAACGCTTGACTACCTGCTTGAGTCGAACGATTTTGGTAATCATGTGAACCTTTTTGATGGAGCACGAAGAAGCCATTGTTGCTGCTACGCTTCTGGGGATGCGTGCGAGGGTTGAGAGAGAGAGAGGGGTTAGTTGTTGGTTTGTTTAAGGGAGAATTTATAGGAGAAGAAGCAGTTAAAGACTAGAAGAGCGGGCGTGGAGTGGTACTGGCTAGGGTATCTCATATCTGAAAGAAAATGTCGAGATAATTTCGTGATTCCTCATCTTAGTATTATCTTTTATCACATAAAATAATTTATATGCTAGATTTAATTTAAATAAAAATACGTAATGATTTATTCTTCAAATTTTTTCAGTTCAATACTCAAATATATTCTAAACAAGTTCAAATACAAAGTATAAGTTTCATGTATTATAAAAAAATAAAATGCAACGCAAAAATAAAATAAATCTAACAAACTAATTTTTCCAAGTGATTGTATCATTAACTATTTCTTTTTTTGGTACGAGGAATTTATAATGAATCCATTTGCTCTAGTCATGCAGCCATGACTGAATTACATGTAAAAATGGACTAATATCAAATATTTTTGCCAAAACTAATAATTAAATTTCAAATTTTAACGCCAAAATCTAATTCAAATTAGTTCAAATTTGAAACATAAGTTTTATATATATAAAGCATAAAATTCAATCATAAATTTCTCAATATAATAACAAGTTTAATAAAAGCACAATATGTATTGTGCCTTTAATAAATTTACTTGACATCCTTTTAATTTTATATGTTTGCGTCCGATCATATGTAATTGACATTCATACATGTTAAGTTTTCTTAAAATTTCAAGCATATGTGTCTGATTGTAGAAGTAGGAGAAGTGAAAAATAGATATTTTTTTTTTCTTAAAATTGTCTAATATTAAGCATTTATATTATAATTTTATTACATTGTTAAAAATTTGAATTCTATTAAAATTTCTGCACATGTGCACAATATTATTCGATCATAGTATCGGGAATTTAAGGATTAAATTTTACAATGTTAAAGATGTAACATTTTTATTTTGGAGTTCTCATTTTAATGAGTTTTTTCCTTTGGATTATTAGAGGTTAAATATATAGATTAAATGGATCTCTTTTTTTTTTTGGATATATATAAAATTGAGTTTTACGTAACAAAAAAAAATTAGTAACATTCCATAAAACGATTAACTCTCAAATGGACCACCCATAACATTTACTCAAGAAAATATGAAATTAAGTGTACTAATTTTTTTTTCCTTTTGTTATAAGTTTGGAAGTATGTGGAATGAAGTATTACTAAATTATTTTTTCCTTTATTTGTCCCTACTACTCTATATTTTCCATTATAATTTAATGGAAAAAAGAAATGTGGAGCAAAGTACACTAATTTTTTCCCTTTTATTAGGGAGAAAAAGAATGTGGATTGTTGAAGAAAGTGTACTAAATTTTAGAAGAAATTTAAAAAATAACTAAGATTAGAAATAGAATTAGGCCTTGTAATTATATTCTATTTAATTTTGATTCTTATATACATGTTAAAAGGAGGAGAGAGGCAAGTGAAATTGAAAGGCGGAAGAGAGGAGAATTCTTATTATATATGTGTAACTAGTATGTATATGTATCAGTGGATTCATTTGTATTAACAGATATAATTTAAATTTGAATATAATTTATATCAGTGAATACAATTGTGTCAATGAATATTAATTATACCAATAAATACAATTGTATTAGCAAATACAAATTGTATCACTGTTGTATCAAGTCTAAGTCTATTAATCAAATACAATGTGTATCAACAAATAAAATTGTATCAATATTATATTTCATAATAACTTGCATTCATATTCATGTGTATTTATATGCATCTATTGCCATGTGTGCTTGGATTATGTATCACTAAAAGAGAGTATTCATAAGTTGCCATGTGTATTTCCATTTGTATTTGTTGTCTCGTGTGTTTATATTTGCATTTGTTGTCTTTATGTATATTTGTATTTATCTGTTGTTATATATATATATTGTATCACTAAAAGGAATTTGTGTAGTTGATAATTATCATTTATATTTTGCATGTTGATTGTACTATTTGTATTTGTATTTGTATTGAGTGAGAAAGGAAGAGACATGAGAGAGAGAGACAGAAGAAGGAAGAGAGAGGAAAAAGGCGAAAAAGAATGGGCCGAGAGATAGAGGAGAGAGGCAAGTGAGAGTGCAAAAGAGGAGAGGAAGAGAGTACAGAAAAGATTGCAATAAAATCTTAACCATATCAGTGAATTATAATTCTTTCAAATTTTAATGGTGTATACTCTATATATATATATCACAAACTCTGTTTTTTGTAACAATTCTAATATGGCTGCTTTACCATCTGATAGTAGCCGTGACATGTAAGCTATGCTAATTGAACATCCTAATTACGAAAACAAAATGATACTAACTTATTTGAAAATAATATGTTGATAGATTTAGTAGAGATAAAATAAATAGTTTTTTATGTAAATGTATCGAGTTTCATGAATTCAATTTTACTTTAATACACACACATTTCTCAAGTTACCAAGACAATAATAATTCTTATCTCAATTTAATACTATTCATTCTTTTATCATATTAATTTTCTTCATATTTATATGAGTAAAGGTAAAAACTAGAAAAATGTGATTAATTATTATTTGAAAAGTTGAAACCATACTATGTTTGGGACTGAGACAAATATTATCATATAGTTTGAATCAATTATTTTGAATAATCATAACAAATAAAATAGATGAAAGAAATGAATAATAAAAGATTGAGCTCTAGAGTATTAAAATTTGGAGCCTGAAAATTGTTATTTTCACCAAGCTATTAGTATTGGCAACTGCTTATTTGCACATTTTATCAAATTCTCGTTGCTTTGTTGTGAGTTAATTATATAGCACGTATTGACTTAATGACTTTAAAGATATATAAAATTTTTAGTATGATTACGTAAAAAGTCGCTATAAATGAATTCAAAAGAGATAAAATCGCATTTATTTGAGAGATATCTCATCCAATCAAAGTATCAACCACATTCATGATAAATTAAAATGGAAGAAAGTGCTTCTTAATATATTAAGCGGGAGAAATACGGTTAGTAGTAGTTAGTTAGTCAAACTGTGAAAGGCAAACAGAAAATCAGTCCCCATGTTCCCGTCTTCCTGCACGCCTCCCAACTTTTATACCTAGAAAACCCCGTCACGTGGATACAATCATACAACACATCTCATACTATTACTCTCTCCGAGCTTCTTAAAAACAGTTTTATCTTTATAAGATAGTGGTAAAAAAATATTTTAAAAGCGCTTTTCAAAAAATAGGAGAAAGTATGAATGCATTTAACTCAATTGGTGGAAGTAAGCAAGTTGATTCAGTAATGCTCAACTTTGTTTCATATTAATTATCTATTTTATTTTCACGTTTATAAAAAAAAATTAATTTATTTATATATAACTTTTTAAAAATAAATAAAAATATTCAATTATATAGCTTAACAAATACAATAACTTTAAATAATTGGTCGAATTAAGAAAGGATGTGCAGTAATGTACGGTCCATGAACATGGAGACGCTTCCATTAAAAGTAGTGTAGTATATACAGAGTTGACCAAATATAAATACACAATAATTTGTCCACATGGCACATGAGTTAAATAAGATCAACACCAGATTATGTATTTATTTATTATCTAAAAATAAATGACAACAAATCAAGAGCTGTTTCTCTTATTCGTGGATTAGCAGTTGTTACGATCTCTATCCCATTTTAATTGAATTTATGCAATAATAT
>JAPFFP010000089.1:5633679-5649618 GCA_026153255.1 Solanum medicagineum
AACCACGTTAAATATTGGGTGTCGTGATTTTCCCATTTTTCATATTATTGCGCCATATTTATTTTTGTGGTTCCATAATTTTTTCCCAACAAGAATGAGTTATTTTAAAGACATAACACATAAACAAGACATTCAAACTTGGATCCAACTTTGAATATGCTCATCTAGACATAGTTATACTCGTCTTCACTGTGTTAGTTGAACACTCCAACTTACAGAATGACCATCTAGACACCTCTAAAATTAGACTGTTTAGTTGTGAGTTGAGAGCAAGTTGAGGTGTGCACTCTTAAAGTTGGAGTGTTACTTACTAGTTGACACCAAGTTTGAGTGTCTGTTTATGTATTATGACGAGTGATTTTTAATCTGTTGTTTCAGAGGATCACTATTCCAGAGATCCTTGAAGACGAATGGTTCAAGAAAGATTACAAGCCACCTCCTTTTGAGAAAGATGATGATGTCAATCTTGATGACGTTGATGTCATATTCAATGGCTCGGACGTAAGTCACGTTTTCTTTTGACACCTAATAAACTGTCTAAGAGCTCAAAGCAAGTTCTTTCTGATTATCTCCACTGTCTACACATCGCGCCCAAAAGATTTGTTGTATTATTATTGCCAAAGATCCTGTGTGAAATGATATGCATATATTATTATTGCAGGATCATCTCGTTACAGATAGAAAGGAAAAACCTACTTCTGTCAATGCATTCGAGCTCATTTCAAGGTCACAAAGTTTCAACCTAGAAAACTTGTTCGATAAACAGGTGAATACTTTCACATTTACTAGACACTTGTTAACACCCTGACAGACATGTCTTCGGTATATAATGTTTCAATTTCCATTAGATCTAAAAATAGTTAAGACGGAGAAAGCAGCACAATAATGCATTTTCTAATTGTATGGATTCGCAAAGTATAGGCCCTTGTCAAGAGAGAAACACAATTTACTTCCAGATCCCCTGCTAACGAGATTATATCAAAAATTGAGGAAACTGCAAGACCACTGGGGTTCAGTGTCCAGAAGAAAAATTACAAGGTAACTAACACACACATTGCAACTTTTAATATCAATTGACTCTAGTGTAAAATTGATTCCAGATGAAGTTACAAGGCGACAGGACAGGAAGGAAAGGCCACCTTGCTGTAGCAACAGAGGTGATTACTTTGTATTGAGCAATTCTAACCTCTTGAGCTCGACATCCTTTTATCCGTACTTCATGTTCCATGTTTCGGAAATATATATATATCATTATATCAACCCTCTCACTAATGTTGGTAGATTGTTGTGTACTTGTTACTCCAGGTGTTTGAAGTGGCTCCCTCGTTGCATTTGGTTGAGCTCCGGAAAACTGGTGGTGACACATTAGAGTTTCACAAGGCACGTTACGTACTTCTAGTTTAAATTCCTTGGTGTGACATATTATGTAGTCTGAATTCTCCTCTACTGATTGTACCTTAAAAAATGCAGTTTTACAAGAACTTCTCTTCAGGATTAAAAGATATCGTTTGGACAACTGAACAAATAGCCGAACAAAGCTCTGAAGAGAAAAGGTCTCTCTTGTGGTTCTTTCTTAAATGTGTTTATAGTTTCTTTCTAGTGAATGTGTCACATAGCAGTCTAATTGGTGCTTGTTCAGGTCTTAACAAGTGGTGGTTATTGCAACCCTGTAGAATCGAACGACAGTTCATACGAGCAGAGATACATTGTATATTTATCCATAAACCGTTGTTTCTCGATCTGGTTTTGATCCATATACGCGGTATAATGTTGACCTATATTATTTTTCGTATAATTTTCAAATACTTTAAAAAAGCTTCTTTTTTTAAAAGAATCTATACACAAATTTATAGTCGAAGTTGACAATTAATAATGAAAAAAGTATTAAAAGCATCCTTAAACTTGGCACAAATTGTTAGTTTCATCTCTGAACTATTGATAGTGTTAAAATTTAAACACTCATTTACTTGACTAATTGAACTTAAATATACCCCTGATTTCATAACTAGAGCGAAGTACACCCCTAAATTCTTGTCAAGTTAAGAGATGTTTTAACACTTGTGATAGTTCGAAGATGTATTTTTGTTTAGTTAGTCAAATACAACGATATTTTTAAAATTATTAATAATTTAATGATGAAACTAATAACTTGTGAAGTTTGGGGGTGCTTTAATAGTTTTCTCTTTACGAATTGAATATAAAACAAGGACAATAAGACATATCTCATGTGGAAATGATTGAGAGTGTTGCCTTATTAAAGTAACTTTGCCCCTTCTTGAGAGATATTGCTTTTTACCCACTCCCCAGTATGGCTATTGTGCAGTCTTGCACAAATATGGATAACAATACCTCCAATAATACAATGTTCAAACTATGTACTATACTACTATTAAGAGTTTAATAAGACCGTGCGAATTATTATATGGGATTCCGATGTTCCCTCTACATTGGGCGAAAGAGGAGTCTACTTTGTTAAGATAGACTCGACCCTCACCCTATAGACTTTATCCTAGTACGGTGAAAATCACATATACATAAAGACCCCACCCTTTAGGCTTTATTCTAGCATGGTGAGTATGACATGAACATAATGCTATAGGGATCCATTTGCTAGCCTTATAGGCACATATTCATAATCCTACGGTGGCACGTAGTTATGAGACTTGAGGATTTATATATGTAAGAACCTTTTAAGGATAGCCCTCCTCACACAAGTTCATTTGGTGCGAAGTCAAATCACATGGAATAAATAATTATAAATATACATAGCTTCACCATAATTCATACTTTATCAAAATCATACTTTCATAGCTTGTAAAATTAATAGGCATTATAACTTCATAAAAACATTTCATATCATAGGAATAGTCCATCTACATATCTTTGCTTATTATAGTATGAGTATACTCCCCCATCTTATCATCATTTCATAAGCATTACAGTCTTAAGTCACCCTCATCATCATATCATCATCATCATCAAAACATACTTCCATATTAAATATCATGTTCATGAAAATCATAACCTTGTTGCAGGAAATTAGGGCCGTGTCTGAGTTCATGAGCATTTGAGCTAAAATCATGCAATTAGATGAAAATTATGTGTGAATCATTCAATTGAAATCGATTTGAATCATTGGTTGTTACCTTTCTCAAATGACAATTGCAATATTTTCTTTTATGTACTATCGATGATTTATTTAAATTTATTTACATAATTATTAAAAAATTTATTTTGTTTATTTTCTTAGTAATAAAATTATAAAATTTAAGATATATATACCTCTAGATCCATGAGACTTTTATCCCATGTCTCGAAACTTGCATCTCATCCCATACTGTATAAAATGTTTCGCCTCACAACCCTACGTTTTAAAACACTGATACAGATAATTGAGCCAATTTGGAAATTTTAAAGTTTGCTATATGCACAATAAAATAAACAAAAATTTAGTATGATATAATTTGTCTTTAGAAATAATCTGTCAAGCAGAACCATTATTAACACTAAAATTCAGAGTCATCAATAATCCAAAATAATTGGTAAATCAAGTAGAAACTTGAAGGATTGGCACATGGTCTATTTGCATATTTCTTACAATAATACAAGACCATTGAATAAGACTTCAAAGTACTATTTCACTTTAAAATATTAATTTGTATATAATTTGTGTAACAACTAAAAATTGATAATTAAAGATGTAAAGAAGTGCCAACACTTATTACTACCTTCCTGGCTCCCTCTAATTCAGTTTGTAGGTCTCGTTTTCCATTTAAATTCGTTTAAAAATAAATGTCTTTTTCACTATTGTAAAGACATATTTAGTGTCGATAAATTTTCTTTGGCGCAAAAATATTTATAATTGAATTAATATTATATTCAGAATAGTTACAGACTTTAATAATATTTATACAAAGTGCTGATTAAAAATTTATTATCTTATTATTAATAATACATATAATATAATGATAATTATATTATTATTGTCAAATGGAGTAATATAATTGACATAAGATTCTTTATTTGTTGTATTATTTTATTTTTTACAACTTTGATTTGGAGCAATTTTCTAGTAAGCAATAAATTGAAAAGAAGTTTGGCAACTTGCCAAGTTGGAGTAGAGTCCCATCAAGTTAAAATGGAAATTATTTCCGTATTGAAATTCAGACAAAAGATTCACGTGAAAGTGTTTTTACCTTGACCTGCCAAATTCCCCTACTGCTTGTTTAAAATTCTCAAAAACTTTTAGTACGTGGACTGTCTGTATCCATATTATATTCTAATTATATTTGAATTCGTATCGTATAGGGTCTTATTTGGGGAGAAATACTTCCTATCAAGAATATTTTTTTTTTTCAAAATTAAAACTCGAGACCTCTGATTAAGGGAGGAGCAACTCTATCCGCTACGTCATGAACCGTGGCGTGCATGTGTTGGGCGTGAGGCTGTCCTAGTGTTCAGCGACATGTTTAAATCAACCATAAAATCTTAAAACTAAAAACTAAAGTAAAACAGTAACACCGACGGAATTAAGTAGGGGTCTCCTCATAGATTTTAAATATTTTTCACATGATTTTTTTTTTATAAACAAGATAACGGAGTATTATTTGAAATTCACAAATGAATTAAAAAATAAATTTGGAGCACTTTTTGTAGTTTGAAATTCAACTCTAGCTTTAAATATGATTTTTTTAAAAAATTATTATTCTTATTTCCATATGAAATAACCCCTCGTTATATATAATAAAATATCAAATTGGAAAAATAAAATAAAACAAAATGGCAGTAGCATCCTCCATCCTTTTTTAATCCAAATTTTTGGTGTTATATGTCTTGAAATCACATGTGAAAGACAGTAATTCTCGAACAAAATTAAAAAATTAAATCATTATCTGCACCTTTACTACTGTCCAAATGTCTAAAAAAATAATAATTATAATAATAATAAAAAGTTCTTCCGGACATGAAAGATTCTCGTCAGCATAAGAAAAAGATCATTACCAACAAAAAATTTCTCTCTTTTATAGGAAAATTCGGAATTTTAATTAAAAGAGGTTAAAAATATAATTATATATATATAAAATTGGATATATAAATTTCCTCTTGGATACATTTCTTTCCTATGGATCCGGACGTGTTATCCTCTCTGTTATAAATCTGACGTTTGCTGATGTATCTGGAAGTCGAGATTCAATGTCGATTCAATTTTTGATTGATGCGATCGGTTTGGAGGGTCCTCTCGTCTCGAGAATCCATACAACCAGTAATATTTTTGAAAGTATAGTGATGTATTTCGAATTTAAGAATTTTTAAAAAAAATATTGTACTTTAAAGAAGAGTGGAAGAAATATACACTTTATTTATATAATAAGAAGTGAAAAAATCTTGGAGCATTTCACTTCGTTCCCAACTTAGTCATGATGGACTACTCTTTTATGACTACCAAATTTCTCTTGCTCTTAATATGCTCAACATCTTTCATATCATCAAGTTGTGCTCTTAATTCTTCATCAAATTTGTACACTAATCATACTTCTTCTCTAAAATCCTTGTGCAATTCCACTCCATATCCAAAATCATGTTTCAACACGAACAAGTTATCAATCTCCATTAACATCAGCCCAAACATCTTGAACATTCTCCTACAATCTCTTCAAACAGCCTTATCAGAAACAGGACAACTCACAACTCTCTTCTCCTCTGCCGGAGGTTCAAATCTTGTCGAAAAACAAAAAGGTATTGTTCAAGATTGCAAAGAACTCCATCAAATTACAATATCTTCGTTGAAACAATCCGTCTCTCGGATCAATACTGCATCAGCTAACTCCAAACATTTAGCTGATGCAAAGACGTTTCTCAGTGCAGCACTGACAAACAAAGCTACTTGCTTAGAAGGACTTGATTCGAGCACCGGATCGTTGAAACCTACGTTGATTAACAGTCTGGGAAGTACTTATGAACATGTTAGTAACTCGTTGTCCATGCTCTCAAAGTACTCTGTTAAAAAACAGGGGAAAAAACAGAGTACTCTGTTTAAGAAACAGAGGAATGGAAATAGGCATCGCCGGCTGTTGTCAGCTGGCGAGCCAATGTGGCTGTCTCGGAGAGACAGGCGCATATTGCAGAGCGATGATGAATATGATCAGAATGATGACTTGACATTTACAGTGGCAGCTGATGGAAGTGGAAATTTCAGTACCATAACTGAAGCTATTGATTTCACCCCGAATAACAGTTATGATAGGATTTTTATATATATAAAAGAAGGGGTTTATCAAGAAAATGTTGAGATTCCAAGTTGGAAACCTAACATTGTTCTACTTGGAGATGGAAGGGATGTTACTGTGATTACTGGTAATAGAAGTGTTGGTGATGGTTGGACTACATTCAGATCTGCCACCGTTGGTACATTCGTCTCTCTCCTTGACTAAATATGAATTGGTCTTTGAAAAATCTCATTTTAGGAGGTAAAAGGCTCCCTCAACCCCCCTTAATAACGACAGGCCCAATAGCTCTTCGGGATGGCTTAGTTAGTTTGAAGGGTGGTCATCCATGCACATGAGTCGGGATCGATCCCCCCTTCTGAGTCAATTGTGTCGCATAGTATTTGCCTAGTACGATTTACATCCCTGTGATTTGCATACTATTACTCAGTGGGCACAAAGGGTTGTAGTGACTTCAAGTTATCCTTGGATTCCAACCCCCTACCTCAAACTCGAGATTGTAATGAAGAATGAAGTAGTACTGACTATTTCACCGCAGCCTTTCCTTTTTTGATCATATATGTGACCTTATTTGATCTTTGGTTGATTTTTCAGCTGTATCCGGTGACGGGTTCTTAGCTCGTGACATTACATTTGAGAACACAGCAGGACCCGAGAAGCACCAAGCAGTTGCTCTTCGTATCAATGCAGACTTAGCTGCCGTCTACAGATGCACCATAACCGGTTACCAAGACACTTTATATGTCCACTCATTCCGTCAATTTTACCGCGAATGCGACATCTACGGGACAGTAGATTACATTTTCGGAAACGCAGCTGTTGTCTTCCAAGGATGTAACATTGTGTCAAGGTTGCCAATGCCTGGTCAATTCACCGTTATTACAGCTCAATCGCGCGATTCACCCGATGAGTATACTGGCATTTCGATACAAAATTGTTCCATTTTAGCCACAGAGGATTTGTACTATAATTCTAGTACGATCAATAGTTACCTAGGTAGACCGTGGAGAGACTATTCTCGTACTGTATACCTCGAATCGTATATCGACGGTTTTATTAACCCGGAGGGATGGAAAGAATGGTCGGGAAATCAAAGTTTGGATACGTTATACTACGGAGAATACGAAAACAGTGGGCCCGCATCGGAGCTCGATAATCGAGTTACGTGGTCCGGTTATCACATAATGGACTATGATGCTGCTGCCAATTTTACAGTATCAGAGTTTATTACTGGAGAAGAATGGTTAGATTCAACTTCTTTTCCTTATGATGATGGAGTGTGAGTAACTGGGATTAATGGATCTTAATTTCTCTACATTTCTATCCTTTCCAGACCCATTTGTGGAAGTCTACTCGGTCTGTTGGTATTGTGATATTTAAAATTTAGTATTTGTTAAAATTTTAGTGTTTCTTTTTTACATGTATGTATTTATAATATACATATCGAAAGTTTTGGAGTGGAGTATATTCCACAATGCAACATATGGATTTGAGTAGTTTTTGTCCAAATTATATATGTAATAAGAAATTCATTAAATATTTATAACTCTATACTTCGTGAAGAATTAAAAGTTTGACGCAACCAATATAAGTAATTAAGCTACAATAGAGAGCTTATGATTTAATTTCTAACTTATAAGTACTATATTAGAAGAGAGAGTAAGTTGTGTGGTATCGTCAATTTTATTATTGATTAGGGCATTTTATTCATTCAGTTACAATTCTATTGTTATCTTCCTCCACGTGGTTATGCAGGTGGCCTGCATGCCTGCTCTGGCGAACTTCACCGATCACTTTTATCTATTGAAGAAAAAATACGCTCTTCAATTCTTTCCCTTCTATCTCCTACAACTACTACTACAGCTCTTTGCATTTCATATCCTTCAACTACTAGTACAACAATAAGTATATACATTTAAAGATGCTATTTTATTTAAGACTAAATACAATAACAACATATCCACTGGAATCCCACAAATGGGGTCTAGCGAGAAAAGAATGTACGCAGACTTTACTACTATCTCATAGAAGTAGAGAAATTATTTCCTGAAAACCCTCGTCTGAAAAACTCATAATGAGAATTTATTTAAGACTAAATTAAAAAATAACACATAAATTAAAGACGAGAAAGAACATCATTAGAGGAGGGATATTGAAACAATATATTTCGAATTCTCAATGTGACTTTCATGTTGGATATTTTTTTTTTTTTTAACTTGTAATGGCCATTAATTAGGCCTGGTGTGTAGGTACCTGTCACAATCCTTTTTCATATGGCATTGTTATTTTATTAGGAAAATAATTGGCCATGCAAAAAGATTGCATGAAGGCCGCAAAATAGTAGTAGAAGATAATTACGTCGGTGGAAGGCCCACTCTCTTATGTGATCACCAACAGTTTGACTGACTTATATATCGGGGACGGAGTTTAGAAATTCGGGTACGAATATATTTGAATTCAATAATTTTTATTTAAATAATATATTTATATTAAAAAAATTTATTATTATATGCATATTAATAGTAAGTTTAGAATTTAATTGTTAAAATTTGGAGTTATAGTTGTAAAGTTAAAAATTCATATCGTTAAAATTATGACTTCGTCTTTGCTGAGTTGTATCAAGTTGCAAAAGTCTTTGGTTTGGAATGATATGTTTTGTCTTTGTTTCCTTTTGTACATCAAGGAAAAGGATTTTAGATTCTTTCAAACTATATATAGATAAATAGACACTTCCCTTCTTTTTATTTTCATTTTTCAAAATGTTGTGGAACATGTATTTATTCAAGTATTCTATAAAGTGGTAACTCATAAAAATACATAATAGAAGTAAATTACAAGTAAAATTTACAAAACTGCCTCTAATTTGAAAATTGTTTGTACTTAATTCAATCTACATATCCATATGTTTCTCAAATTATGGTCTCTTAACTCTAGGTAAATCTTTGTATCAAATATTGACTATAGTTGCTAACCACAAGGTTCTGAAGGCTAAGGTTTATGTCCTCCTCCGTGTAATTATGAATCTTTTGCATTTGTCCTATTCTGACTAGCACTAGTGACGAACCTGGTTCGCTAATAGGATAGCTATAGTAGTCTTTTCAAGTAAGATTTCACATGTAAAGGGAAATGGTTTCCTCCTTCAAAACCAAGGAACACGAAAAATTAGTGCAGAGATTTACGAGCATTTGATGATGCTATGTTAATTTTGGGTTGTAACACGATACAGAATAAGGATAGGAAGAAGTATACTGTTCCTTCTTGTACATGTAACACTTGCACTGCGCAGCCTTAGTGAAACAACAGTAAAATTCTTATTGCAGAGCAGTCGAGAAATAAGTTCAGGTTTCACCTCTGTCAACCCAACCTTGCTGATTTCAGGATGAGTAAAACAAGCAGTTGGAATACTCAAAGGGTTAAGCACATGGTCTCTTCCAGAGACTTGTTCGACAACTATTTCATAAGAAAAGGTCATACACGAAGCTCATTTGAATTTTTTTTCACAAACCTGAAAAATAATATAAAGATCACAATTTTGTTTTTGGTTGAGGACACGGAGCTCAACTGAATTAACTTCGTTAGAAGAATTATACTGTGCAGATAGGCGAATAGCAAGTTCTGGACGTAAAGGAAGATTATGTTGGGCTGAAAGTGGTGAATTGCGAGGCCATCTCATTAAAAAGTTTAACCTCTCAAGAGAGAACATACTTATATTTACTTAATTATATTTGCACCAAAATCAATCCAAAGATACTCTCAGGCCAAGCCCGTACCACTTTCCCAAGAAGTTCACATCGACATTCTAGGAGTATTGTGTGACTATACTTTCACGTAAAATGGAGCTTTGACACCAGCTAGAGCAAGAACAGATGCTGGAATTCCCCACGAGGAGTCACCACATATTAGACCAGAAGCCACTGCAGGTCCAAAATCTTTTGCCTTCTGCTTGTTATACATCTGCCAACCGAATAGGATCAACGAGCCCCCACACATGTCAATGGCAAAGTAGCCTCCAAGGTAAAATGGTATGGCCATGCACATTGGACTCGGAATGAATCGGTAAATTCCATACTTGGTCTCAAATTTCTTGATAAGCTGAGTCACTCGGTTGATGAGAATAGCAGCCAGAAAGAAGCATATACAGAGGTTGAGGCAATGTTTGGGTACACTTCCAAAACCTTCGAGGCCAAATAGTGCGATTCCACGATACATGAGAGCATATGGTGCAGGGTATGAACCTTCTGGATCACCTAAGTGGTAAGCACTGTTGAAGATCCAGAAGACTAGTGGGGTTATGACACATCCCATGGCAGGTCCAGCGAGTTGGCTAAAGAACATGGAACGAGCGGATGTAAGGGTTAAGTAACCAGTCTTGAAATCTCCCATCAAACCAGAAGTTGTGTCTAGTATGCTCATCATCAAACCACATGAAGCAAGTGCAATAATCACTCCACCATTCTCCAAACCAACCCAATAACTAAATGTAAGGATTGCTATGTTCCATAATTTGAAGCGAGGGACCAATCAGTGAGACCGGCTCCATAAGAATTGCAGAATGCCAAAATAAGAGCAATTAAATAGGCACCGAAGACGTGATACCAATTGAGAGAGTGGAAGATCATGGTTACCACAATGATAAATGTGATTGCAATACCAATGTATCCCCCAGTGGCTACGCAGTTGGGAATGTGGTCCTTCAAGAAGTAGTCATTTCGTATCTTGTCGTCATCTTCTTCTTCTTCTTCTTCTGAACAATCATTCTAAGCACTACTTGTCCTCTTTGTGAAACATAAGATTTTGACCACCAACATGTAGACAAAATGGAAAAGACCATCACCAAGCATCATGGCAATTGCGATAAATACTATGTATCCTTGGATACCATGAAGACCTGTTGGGGATGAGTGGGCAGAGTACCAGTCCCCTTTCTTTGTTTCAATCATTGGGTATCATATAGAGCCAATTAACAATGAAATGTTGACCATGTAGGGGCAAAGCATACCAACTCCAACATAGGTGGACGAGATATCAAAATAGAACCTTTTGGCATAGGCTTTGTAACCAAATAGAGCCAAGCATCAGCACGCGCAACCATCCACTGAAAAGCCCCAAATATAAAGCTGAACCCAGATGATGAGAATAACGAACCAACTTGTTTCTTGGAGAGGTCAGCTCCTTTAGGAGTGTGGAAGCAGTTGATGAGGTAAGCAGTTGCCGTTCCACTTGGATAGGTCAACTTGTACTTCACTATCATCATCTTTCTTAGTGCGACAATCGAGAATAGACCAGCAAAGCTAACAACAAGAAGATAAGGAAGCATCCAAGTAATAGAAAGGTTCGTGTATTTCCTGCATCTGCCTGAGATGCAATGTATGGACTCATTCCCAACATATAACTTGTTGTCCCACTGCTAAAAGCAATGCCAGAAGAAGCAACGACTCTGTATGACAATGTTCTCCTTCCTAGTAAAAGGTTGTTTCAACATGCCAAACTTGTCAATGAGAAGGGTCCATGATCTAATCCCGGCGAATCCCAATAGTCCAGCTGCGACATTGTGAGAAGGAATAACACCAGTAGTGAGATTACGTTTGCAAATAATGAAGTTGAAGATGAATCCAGTGACCATTGCCCTCAACGTAATTTGTTTGTGCCACGGGGGAACATATTCGTCCTTGAACGCATTCTCTGTTGATGCCATTCCCCCATTCTTCATCATTCGCACTTCTCGCCATCATTAATTATTATGCTTGAATATACAAAGAAATAGACAAAGTGAAAAGTGTGAAGTTATGTGTGTGTTGCGTTTAGGATTTCCTAATTTAACATAGAATAGGAAAAACGAGGAAACCTTTTTTTATATTTTTTGTTTTATATCTAACTATCTATATTTCTATTTTTATACTACCGTGAACTCGAAAATGTTTTATGTTAAATTACTATTTTGCCCTTCTCACAAACCTATTAATTAAATAACAAATTACTAATCCAACCTGCTGCCTTGCAACGCTTCTGAAGCGCTGCCAATCCACCCCACCGCTTTACATCATCCTCTTCAAAAATGAAACGTCAATTGCAATACTCATCAAACTTCCATCTTCAATGGCAACTTTAAATTTGTTTAATTGTGTTCTTGATACTCTGTCATAACACTGTCATCTTCAAAGTTGACAGATTTACCCGCTTTACATCCTTATCCACTTCTCTTATTTAACATATTTGTAACCCCAGAACATCGCCTCAACTTCCCCACTTGTGTTCTAAAGTCGACATCTGCCACCGGAAAAAAACTTATGCCTTGCAGTAAATTCTACTACCCATATGCTATTAACTTATCATGTCAAATTATGGGAATATGGCTATATATAGAAGAGATAAATAGGTTATTAGAATTTATGTTAAGAGTTATTTTGTTTATTTTCATTAACTATTTGTGATAGTAATTTGGAACCTCTCTTTTCTATTTTCCGCTTCATCTTTGGTTACTAAATTTTATCTGCTCCTTAGAAGATGTTGGGAGCATCTACCTTTGCCATTAAGGTGAAGCGCCTAATTGATAAGATGATCGAGGTTTGTCGTCACTAATTCTAACATGGTTGCTGATATGTTACATATTGGATATGTCGGAAAGGGAAAAGCTTTTCAGCTCAGCAAGTTATACCATGCTTTAGCATATAAGATTTTGCTTGGGCTAATAATCTTGTAGGCACTGATTAAGTTAAATCGTATGCCGTGTATGGTTTAATGTACAGTGACAATATTTCACGTCACCATTAACCATTGTAGGTTCCATTCTCTTTGTTTTATGCTTATCCATTGTGACACATTACATCTGATCCCCGCCAATCCAAAAGGTTGCAAAATTGAATGCTGAATCAGTGCTGGGACAGCGGCCACATTTTCACATCAAATTTGTTGTTTCAGGGTGACTTAGTTGCTTAAGTAATGGTACTCATTATCTATGCTATTCAATTTGTTTTCGGAAGTGTTATGGATTCTCCTGCCAACAGTTGTTTCTGATTTTGGTTCACTTGGACCTGATAGTGTTTTTGAAATGAAATGAATGGCATGAACACATCACGAGCAGACGGGCACTACGACCATAAGTTCATCTCCTGTTCTGCTATGAGACTTAGGGTGCTACTACTTCTCATCTGGGATGTATGTTGCTGCAAAATCAGCTGGGATTAAGTCATGAGAATGAGTGTAATCCCTCCTGAATTGTTTTTGTATGAGCCCTTTTCTCTGTTACAAATATAATATAGATACTGTTTTATAGTCATAGGCAACTCAATGTGATGCACATGCGATAGATCTATAAACGCAATTCAATTCCTTTTTCACATGAAATGGAAAAAGGAATCGAACAGCCAATGAATTTTTTTTAATGTTTTCTTAATTTCTTTCTCTCATTATATATATATATAAATATATTCTATATATCTTACTCATATTACTCCTTCTATTCCAAAATAAGAAACTACTTATTTTTAGAAAATAAGGAGTGTTTTAATTTTGGAAAAATAAGTTGTTGAAACCTAAACACCATTAATTTTGAAACGAAATAAAAAAAATCAAAGCACCACTTTATTTTGGAACAAGGGGATCGGAGCATATTAAAAACATGAATGCTCTCGAAAATGTTGATTGAACTTTTAAAATAATTTTCGTATTAATATTATCTTTTAATATTTAGTATTTTAAAATAAATTATTTGGAGATCCATCTCTACTTGTTTTAATAGCTTGAGTTCAATTGCCTCAAAGTTTATGTCTTGAAGTGAGATCTGCCAGTTGAAGTACCTCACTCTATTTCTTATGAATATAAAGAACTTCCTCTAGAACGCGAAGCTTCTTTTCCAAATTGCTCACAGAAGAAGTCCCAGCAATTTTTGAACCTTCTGACGCCCTTTAAATCGGAGGACGCTGGAGTTTCACTAACTTGTATTTTAAGTGAACAGAATATAAAAGAGATCCGATGAACTGAAGATAAAGTTTAATTTACAAACCAGGTCATCAGCATATGAACAACACTTCCCCAAATAATTATCAATGTTTTTCTATAGAAGCATAGATTTCACTCTTCTTCTTTTCTGGAGAAGGTAACATTAAGAAAGCATCAACAACCTCTTATTCCTCACAACCCACAGATCAAAATGAATCTTCATCAGGACAACACACACAAACACATACGCACGCACAGAGACCAAAACATCAAGCAAAAATTCATATACCATAGTCCATAATCATATCAAAAGCCACCAACAGTCAGATTTCCAAGGACATCTCCAAAATTATTTTGAGAAAAATTAGTCCAAACAGAAATTAACAAGTTGAAGTACCTAAGGAGGAATTCAGAAGCAGAAATCAACTCGCTGGGGATACACAGGAAGAATTTAAGTGTCTTCCTTCCAAGATTATTACAGAGCTCTAAATGCTTTACGGAACAAACTTTGTGCGTGGCCTGCCCCACTCATCATCGTGCAAATGCTGTCAATCATTATCAGTGTGTTAATACTCATCAAATAAGTAGAATTACAGACTACTATAATGAAACAACAAAACAGTACCAACTGGTCTCTTCCCACACTAGCCCACCAGTGGCGGAGCCAGCATTTTCGTCAAGCGTGTTCATACTTTTAGAACAAGGGTGGGTGATTTTTGTATCAAGGGTGTTCAACAATTGATATGTATATCTATATTTAACCTATATATTTGAAAAAGTTTACCGACGAAGGGTGTTCATCTGACCACCCTTGGATAAATCCAGCAAAAACAGTCTTAAAGCAAAATTGACATAAAATACCACTTGAATTTAGAGGTGCAATTTGATGTTACTGAAAAAATGGTAACAGAACTAACATGATGTCTCAAATATAAAAGATGGAGGTGTTGAAATTTGCTTTTAGTTACTGGACTAGTTTTTAGCAAAATAAGTTGTTTCGTTTAAGATTAATTTGAATTTTGAATCTCGGTTAGGTTATTTTGAATTGTTGATATATTTTAGGTTATTTTAAATTTTAAATTATGTAGATTTTGTGTTTATGTTGGTTATTTAAATTCCCTCAGCACTTAATAAAATTATTGAAAGTTATTGAAAGTCATTTCAATCCATTGAGAAACGTTTTCAACCCTTTTTTGCTGCCCCATTCATCCTTTAAAAAAATCAATAGTGGTATCAGAGCTTCATTGATCTTATTGGATCTGTGAGTTCTTCCAAAGAACTACCATAGCATTTTTAAGCCGTAAGGGCTACCCTTTTAACCCATCAAAGCTATTTTCAACCTGTGTTTTTTTTCAATGTGCAGGGTATTTTAACCAATTCTTAATATAAAAAAAGGGCAAGTAGCAGTATCTCCTTGAATGCTCCAAAAATTTTCATTGGCACAAACTATCAAATTTGTCCAGTGAAAATGAAATCATATTTTCATTACAATCTATTTCAGACGGTTCACATTTATCCCTGATTGATACAAATGTTTTTCCAAAATGTTCCCATTTTCGTTCACACATAAATCAACACTCTGTTCAAGAAAATTCCCACGACGAAGAAGCAGAGGAGTTACTACTAATTCATTCTCCTTGAATTACAACTTCAGAATTTCTTTTTATGTATGTCCTACAACCCATTTCTTTTCCTTCGTCGCAGAGGAGTTACTACTAATTCATTCTCCTTGAATTACAACTTCAGAATTTCTTTTTATGTATGTCCTACAACCCAT
>JAPFFP010000089.1:5649718-5699386 GCA_026153255.1 Solanum medicagineum
TTCTTTTCCTTCTCCTAAACGTTTTTCCATAGTAGCACTGTTATTCTCTTACATCTTCTTAAATTATGAAGACTTCTGTTAAAAAATTATTCTTTTTCTATTGTTGCTGGGCGCTGGCTCTCTTGTTGAGTACTTAAATTTGTCCTACAAAACCTTCTACTGGAGAAATCCCTTCAAAGATTGAAAATTTTAAGTTAACCTACATAAACCTTTACTCTAATTCATTGAGTGGTACCATTCCTGATTCCTTGACTTGTTTTCTTTACTGTTACATTCACGCTGCCGATATTAGCTTTGTCAATTCAATCAGTTCGCCACTATTAATTAAGATTTATCTTGCTAATGCATTTATGTTCATCTTTTCATAAAAAAATGGAGAAGAAGAAGCTTATGAATGAGGTGATGGCACACTTAATTGCCTATTTGTTGCAATCACAAATGGCTCCATCACTGCGTGTCTATGTAACCTGACAAGATATAAACAAAGTGCTTACGTTACTACAATTGACAACATATGGAGTTGTAAAACTTTCGAATAGGTTTTACACAGGCCTGACTCCTTCACTGATGCATAGACGTCAACCAAGTACCACATAGAGCCCTCAACACCTTTATCAAAGGGTATAAACACTTAGCTAACACCGCCAAATTGCTCTTCATCTGGATGTGGTAAGCCTAATTCAATCACTATGCCTATGCACAGATGTTATGAACCAAGTCCAACCCAATATGGATACCAAGGTCACACAAGTAGTTATTGGGCTGAGAAGGGCTATTGGACCGATAACAAGCAATAGGGCCAAGTTAATTTCGGATCCGGGTTGAGTAGTGGGCATGATAACAGTTCCATAAATAGGGTAGTTGTATGTGATATAGGATGCAAATTGTGAGAAAACAAATGCCTAGTCTCTCATCCCCTTTCGATTGTAACGTGAGTTTGGTTATTATAATACTTGAATGTTTCTATTGTGAAATTTGGGGTTGTTACATTGGTGCTTTCATTGACGTACTCTAATGGCAGTGGTGGTATTAGATCGATTTAGTGGCAATCTTTGGCTCCATCCAAGATTGATGGAATTTCGTTGGATGTACAGCAACGAACAATTTTGGGATTGGAATCATTTTACGAGGAAGTTAGCCCTGCGTTTCCAGAAACAAACCTATGCAACGTTTTCTGTGGTGGATGCTCAAATTACCCGTATTTTGGATTTGCTACAGAAGATGGAGGATAAATGTTCTTCTACATCTCAACATGTTCTAGTAGAAGACGCAGGGATTAGTGCTACTACAGTCCTTGGTGGAGAGATTGCTGCTCCGTTGGCCACAGAAAACTCAAGTCCTGTGGATACTGTGGTGAGCCTTCCGAGGATGTTTGACACTTCTATGGATGAAACAAAGTCATGTAGACAATCTATACGATGAAATTTCTAATGAATTTTTCACCAAAAAAGTGGAGGAAACTTCTTCTGCCTCTAGTTTTTTAGCTGATTTGGAAGTTACTCAGTCGCCTAAGGTGTTCAACGATCTTCTCCATAGTTGCTGCCTCAAGACAATCGCAGAGGTGCAACTCGAGACTACAATCAAAATGGTTGATGAAGAAGCACCAGGCCCTGAACACAGTGCACTCCAACTGTTTGATGAATATTCCCTAAGAGATATGTCAAAGAGGTACATTCCTGCCTTCTCTCTCTGGATCGTGGCTCAAGTAAACGGAAAATTGAATTTGGGACCTTTGATGACATGTATCTTCCTAAATTTTCCCTGGTGCCTGAGACTTTTAAGGATCTAAATCGTGATAAGACTTTTTCTAAAGATCGATGCTAGCATTACACCAAGTAACATGCCTTCGGATGAAATGTTGCTTGTTGTGAAGCATGGAAAATCTAGGGATGAATTCAATGCTTACAATATTTTGTCTCGATTTTCGTATAATCCTTGTGTGAACTCCTCTACTGTATTCGTTCATGGAACTGCACTGAATCCTTGTGTATGGGATCCGGGGATATTTTTAAATTCCATGGTTCCAACAGGTTATACAGATACAGTGAACGTGGACCCACTACAGTTTTTGGGATCTACTGACATGTTTTGCTTCATTCCATATGCTAACTCTACAAGTCAAGTGTGGGATCCCGGTCGACAATTGTCTTGGAATTCCTACATTGTGGAAACAAAGAAACTAGAATAGTTGGTGTAGAGATTACTGGAATATCACCACCGAAAGAAGAGGAGTTGATTGTTTCAGTCTATGGCATTTTTGAACAGAGACGGGCTCAAATTACAACACACTTAACAGGAACTTCACAAAACCAGCTGGTGAGACTCCTTTCACCTGCTCCAACTGTGCCAATACTTCATTCTGGACTCTTAGTGGCCGAATACATTATGTTTGGGTCAAGATACGCCATCGGTGAAATAACAGGCAGCGTAATGCGGGGTAAAATATCATACTTCTTTGGAGATAAAGGTGACCTATGCTTCTCTGAATTATTTTCTCCTGTGGGGTGGCTTGTAATTATTTTTTGTAGGAAAGTTTTATGGTTTGACATTGGGAGTATGCTGATGGGTTATGGAGTTTGGGTTCTTTCGTTCCTACTACTGACATGGATAGCCAAAATAACACCTAAGCATCTCTGAGACACATTCTCCATTATCAATCACCTAATGATATTGTCACGAGACCGTACTTTGAACCCTACGATCTGTGCGGCCTAGCAAACTTACCACGTTCAAGTTGCTAGTCAGCCTAACCCAAATTTGTCCGTGTGTAACAATATGCTGTGGGGGATCACATTTTCTACGAGATTTCCCTAAATGGCTGACCAAGGCTACTCACTGGAAGGTTAAGGCTACTGCATCTTATGCAATCGTATTTGTACCTGTAACAGTAAAGTACATACCATTCTTGTCCATTCTTGAAGGCTATGTGAACAACATTACACCCACTAGTGGTGTTAGTGCATACGAGACTACTGATTTCCATAGGACATCAAAATGGACCTATCAACCAGTGGCCTTTGCACCTGTGGAAGTTTCCATACCTACATCCTGCGTATCACTTTCCTTTGTTGTGGGATTTCCTTACTCGAACCTTGAGGACAAGGTTCTTATTGAGGACGAGAGTATTGTTATGAACCAAGTCCAACCCAATGTGGATACCAAGGTCACACAAGTAGTTATTGGGCTGAGAAGGGCTATTGGACCGATAACAAGCAATAGGGCCAAGTTAATTTCGGATCCGGGTTGAGTAGTGGGCATGATAACGGTTCCATAAATAGGGTAGTTGTATGTGATTTAGGGATGATGCAAATTGTGAGAAAACAATGTCTAGTCTCTCATCCCCTTTCGTTGAGTCTATCTTCTCATCTCCTTCAAGTTATCTTCTTTGATCTATCCTTAACAATTTCATTATTGTTCTACAAGTTCCTTGTTAGTTCTATTTTCGATTGTAACGTTGAGTTTGGTTATTATAATACTTGAATGTTTCTCTTGTGAAACTTGGGGTTGTTACAACAGATTATTCAATCAACAACATCCTCAATCCTAAAATAACTGGGGTTAGTTCCATGACCCCTCTGTAAACATTCAGAGGTAAGCCTATGTATAAAGCTCCTATGTATAAAGCTTATCACTTTCCATCTAAAATCGACGAAACAAGAATAACATAAACAATAATACAAAAGAGGGGCGAATACATCAGACTATTATAGGGTCAGAAAAACAGATCTGCTGCATAGGGACCAGGATAAATGCACAAAAAGTTGATGGGTCTAAAAATCAAAAATAGGAGGGGCCTTACAAACTCCTTGACGATTCCTTTGTAAATCAATACAGGGACGGCGATACCGAAGATGCCTACAATCGCGAGGTTTCGTCGAGTCCATCGGAAGTTGTACTCCAGATTCTCCCTTGCGGCTCCCCATTCCTCGATCCACTTGTTCTTGTTGTACTCCATTCCCCCACCCATCTTTCTCTTCGTTCAGTCACAACCCTCTCAGAGATTTCAGGATTTGGATAGTCAGTCGAAACACACAATTCTACTTCTCCTCTTTCTGGCCAAATGATTACAGTCTCCTCCTCCTCACTTTTATTTGGGCTCTTTTTTAAGCCCAACAACATACAAAGTTGCCGAAACAGTCATAAAAGTCTCTAAATTGAATAACTCCTCTTCAATTTTAAATATATTCTATTTTTATTTTTTCACAAAAGTTATTTATTTATTAAAAGTTTTAAAAAAGTGTTACAATTTATTAAAAAAATTCACTAGATTATAATAGTCGAAACAATGAAATCAAAAGGGTGATGGATGTGTTGAGGATTCCCATTTTCTTAAAATTGATTTCACATCCATACTATGATTGTTTCCCTTTTTCTAAAACAATTTTATTTATAAACAAGTGTACATATTTTTTTTTGTATTTACTTGGAAACTTTTAAAAAATAATGTATACAACTAGAACAAGGGACCATGCAGCTGAGGCCGAGAATGAGAGTGGGAATGGGACCCAAGAAGTTCCTCAGACACCTGTTGATACATATGTGTTGAAAATGACCTTGACGGTAGTTAGAGAGAGAAGATTGGAAATTAAATTATACAAGACAAGATGAGAGTGGCCACTCTAACGAACAAAACGAGGGAATAAAGCTTGAGATGGTTTAAGCATGTGAAAAGAATATCACAAAAACACTGACAATGAGTTATGAAAGGTTTTTTAAAACAAGTTTAAAAAGATGTGGAGGTAGATCAAAGAAGAGTGGGTGGTGATGGTGATTAGACATGACATAACACAATTATATTTCAACTTACTAGGGTTTGTGGATATGATCTTAGATAGAAATATTTGTATGTTAAAGATTTTCCACTTTCTATCGCATGCTTCAACTATTTATTTATGTAGTGTGTGAAGACTAACTAATAAACGTAGAAATATAATAGGTAACAAATGTTGTCATGCTTTTAAGTAGATTATAGAGGGTTTGTCTGTCATATCATTTTCTCCTTATTTAGTAGCATTATTTAGTTTGCATAATATTTGCTCCTTATTTTTTCTATTATTTATTGTTTCATTTGCTTTGATTAACTTAGGGTCATTTGGTAATTAAATAAGAAATAAGTTATATATGTGTGTGTATTAATTTCCGTATAATTTATACGACGTTTTGTAGATTGATATGAAATAAATTATTCATGTATAAAAATTAATATGATATTTGTTTGACAATTTAGAAACTCGCATTGGTGACATTCAATTTTTACCCTCTACAGTATAAATTAATGATAAAGCTTTACAATTTGAAATAATTAGCTTTCAAAAATGTAAAAAAAAATATTTTCTCAAATATATTTTATTTTTTATTTTAGGAGCTATTATTTTGTAATTAATTTAATTATTTCAGGTCGTTAATATTAAAAAGTTCTTCAATTAATTTGTGTTACTTCGTCTTATAGTCAAATTAGTCAATAGAATTCGATTTGATTACATTTAATTAGTCATAATTGCAATTGAATGACTAATTTTTCAATCCAATTCCTCTACCCTTGAATCCATTTTCTCAATCTCAATTTCAGACCAATTGGTCCATTTTTTGTGACTAATTTCGAACCAACCCAACCCAAAATTCCCTAGACCCGGCGTAATTTTTTCCTAGACTCTTCCACAACACACATACATTACATACATATACCCACACTAACATACACACATTTTTCTTTTTCTCCTTCTTCTTCTTTGCGTGTATAATCACTCTCCTCACCCTCATTCTTCAACAAACCAACCCAACAGTACAAAACGACCCCAACGTTCTTCAGATTCCTCTCAACTAGGGGTATCAAATGGGCGGGTTGGGCTAAAATTGGAGAGGTTAAAATGAGTTGCATTAAATATTTGGTTGAGTCTTGACCTGCTCAAATGTATTTTGAGCTTAAATAGGCTAAAATTTGGGTTGTGTCATGACCCGCCAATTTAACCCACTTGATTTAAGACTAGCATTGAACATATAAAACAAATGATACATTGTGCTGAAGTGGGAATCTTATTGGGCTCAGCTCATAATTATTTTATAATGGGTTAAATTGTATTGGGCTCAAAATTAGTCTAATTCTAAATCATACTGAACCCAACCCATAAAATTATGGGTGAGTTGGACGGGTTGCCCTCAACGGATTCCTATGCGACGTGTCTTCATCGCACAATACTCCTTGTCCTTGCTTATCATTGATCGTCCATTTCACCCTTATCCTCAATGGATTTAGGGTTGATTTGGAAGCTTTTGAGTCCAGGGATAAGGATGAGGGATTGAAAAAGTTCGAATTTCGGCCCTAATTCCCGTCTTGCCCTAAGTTCTATCCAATTTCCCTCCCATTCGAACCTTATTTTCGTCCCTATAAAAACCCATTGTTCATTATCATCCGGGGACAGCCATTTTACTCTCAAATTCCCCTCACTTCTGTCCAAGACTCTTGAATCAGTCTCCTCTTACATTCCCCTCCTCTCTGCCTAGGAGAAAAAGAGTCCCGTCTATGGTCTACTCAAAGGTTGAAAAGAAAGATTGTGGATTAGATCAATCTATTTTGTCCTTCAAGAAAGATCTATGGAATAGGAAAGCCAAAATGGTTCTATCAAAATAGATTTATTCTAAGTAAATACTTGGTCGCTACGATACTCTTTCTTAGTTCGGTGGAGTTTGAAAGCAGTCTACAACAAATCAAGCAGGTTCAGTAACAATAGATAACGGTCCTCACCACTCAATGGAGAATAGAAGGACAGGCTACGACACTTCTTTCTCACTTTCAATGGGTTTAGATCTAATAGCCATGAAACGACGAAGAGAAGGATAAGTTGTGCACTTTAGGCCTGTTCCAGGTCAGTCTCCCAAACAAAGAAAAGTACATCGTGAGCATTCTAAAATATTTAAAAAAATTATTATTCATTACAATTTTTTTAATATCAGTATAATAAAAAAATATCTCAAAATTTAAATAATTTTAATTGACAACTATAAAAAAGACTTGAGGAAATAGTAACTTCAAATGTTTGTTATGCGTTGTCACACTAAATCCCTATTTCATATTTAAGCGAATTCCCAAAAAGCTCATAAGCCAGTTGTTGATTTCGAAAGGGACAACCGCTCTTTAATTGGAAAAACCCTACCAAAACTCAATCAATTTTCAAAGACGTATTTACCACAAAAAGAGCATACTAGAAAAACAACACTAAAAATTTCATTGAAAGTGAACAAATTTTCCAGAAAGCTCACTAATTCGAAGCTATGAATTCCTGATTCTCGAGATTCAAGAGCTCATATGCGAGGTCGTGCTTCAGTTGTGAGAGTTTTCCTTTCAGATTCATTGTCTCAGCTCGCTGCTCTAAAAAAGGTAATAAGCTTAATCCCATTCTACTTCGTTCTTCTGAGTATAAGTGTTTGATTGCGAAAGGAATCATCATGTGATATTAATATTCTTTACTCATGTTTGTTTTACTTGGACTTATGTCAGGACTAGCTAATATTGTGATGTTGTTGTTTTTCGTCTCTGTTCTGTCTCAGATGTTGCTCCATATTAAGTTTGTTAAGTTTTCTTTTAAATAAATGAAACCTGCAGGCGACTCAATGGAATTGGTGGCCTAAAGCCATTTTTTCTTTAAGAAGTTACGTTTGTTTAATATTTTTATATATTTTATTCTCATAAATTTTTTAAAAATATTATAACTAATTATAAGCTAATAATTAATTTTTTCCAGTTGTATGTATAATATTCTTATAATATTTTGTAAGACAAGAATGAATATATATAAATAATTGTATATTACGTAACAACACAAATGTTTAAGTCTCTCTTATTGATTATAATTTTGAATTTTTTTCAATAGAATCAATTGTTACATAAGATGTCAAAATTATTCAAGAAGTGTTTAGAATATATCAATTATTCTATATATAAAAAAAATATTGCCAATTAAAATTTAATTTTTTATTTATATAATATTTTAAATTACAAAAATTTAATATTATAGTGTGTTATCCCCATATTTTTTATTTATTTTTTGGGTATAAACCATTGCTTCTTTTGCTTTAGGGTTGAGCCACCCTAGTATTATTACATAATCGATACAACTTGATCTATATTAGAAGAATGAAAGTATAATTGACAAGATACATAGTAAGGGGCGGCTCAAACACATTAGTGGCTCAAGGGAAAATCAAACGGAGGCTTTAAACTTAAAAAAATAAATTAATATATTTTCTAATATATTTTATTCTTCTATCTCTTTGAAATGTAGAATTGTTCAAAAAAATTATAATTAATTTCAGTCAGTAATTCTTTTCAATTGATCATATAATGATACTTCAGATATGTCAAATTTATTTTAATAATTATTTATTTTTATACAACACAAATAATATTTACTGTAAATAGTATTTACTTAGTATTTTTTTCTAAAAAAAATCTATAACCCATTATTACTAAAATAAAAAATGAGACCCCTCAAATTTGGGGGCCTAAGGCACTTGCCTTTTTTCTAACATTGTCGAGCCACCGTTGACAACCTGTGACTTCCTTAGTTCACTCTTAGATTTGATTTGTTTATTAATGTTTGAGGTTTTAACAGTTTACAGCTTGTCTTTTTGGCTGTTAATTTTATGTCTTTAAGTTACAGTCATGTTACTATACGAATATAGCCTGTTAGTATGTTAATTGGGTCGTTTTCTGGTATCTTCAAAAATTCATGTTTTAAGCCATAAGATTATATCGTATGAGGTTTTGAATGTTTAAAATCTAAGTTCGCTTAAGCTCTCATTTGTGTTTGTTTCTTCTTTCCTACTTTCTTTTGAAATGTTTCAGCTTATTTAATAGAGGTCGCCATTGTGTTTATTAGCTGAGCACTGGCCGTGTCTTTCTTTTCAGTAATACAAGTTCTTAGTTATGACTTTTGCCTAGGATTCCAAGCATGTCTATTTTTCTTGTCTAACTCATTAAATGAGAAATGATCTTTCTTGAAGTAATATTACTTAGTTTGAATTTGCCGCTTGGTTGTCAAGGAAAAATAAAGATCATGCTTGGTTTTAGAGGAATGGTCTTCTTTAAGCCTGAGTTTTTATGACTAAACCTTACCGTTTTCTATCCAAATTGGTTATGGTTTTACTTATAATTTAATTCTGAAATGTGTCTCTGTTTCGAGTTCTATTTCATAGCTATCTACGATATGGGTCATGCATCTAGTTATGTTTAAGCATTATTTGAAATAGGTGAGCTATGTGTTAAATGCACCTCATACTAATTGATATACGTAGAATCCTAATACCTTACTGTGTTAAGTCTATGTCCCTTTTCATCATTCTTTAAGAAATGCACTGATAATCTACTTCTCTTTTTCATTTTGTTTAGTAGGTTGTGATGTTTTATTCCTGTGAATACATAGTCATGAATATTAATCCTTCTCCCCCTCTTTTGTCGCATGTGAATCTCTTGGAGTCCTAAATGATCTTTTCTCCATTTGCATTTCTCGAGCCGCCGAGGCCGAAATACTCTTTTCCTCGAGTCAGCTCCAGGTTTATATCAAAAGGGAGCAATACAAGTTGATGGAATATGGTTACCATTTATTGTTGATGTAGCAATTTGAGTATACACCGTGTGTATACGCATAATATATACTGAGTGTATATAACAAGGATGAAATAGGTTAAATGCCAATTTTGAGCAGCTGATATAGGCTAGGCAGGCCCGAGTCATTTATTAGAAGTTAGGACATATTTATGGATTTGGCCCTGCCAAGCTCAATGACTTAGTTCTTTTATTTATTGTTTTATTTCATTGTATTTTGAATACTTGTTGCTTGTCTAACGCTAACTTTATTTTAGTAGTTTGTTCTTTAATCAAATTAATTTCCTCAAAACTGTCTAAGCCATTTGTGTTATTTCCTTTATTCAATTTTATTCAAAAGTGTTTTTTTTTAAAGATCTTGCAATATTTTTAAAATTATTTGTGGAGATTTATTTTGTTTAAATTACTTAGATTTTTTTAAAAGATATGCTTTAGGTTTTCTTTAGTCATTTTTAAAGCATTTTTTTCAAAGTTAGTCAAAATTGCTTAATCGTCGGACAACCGCGTGTTAGTGACCATTTCGAATGCGTAAAAACTTCTCGAAGTGAAAATATGAACTCGAACCCTTTTCTTTGGCATTTAAAGGGATTTTTTCTATTAAGTCTTTTTAAATGTTAAGGTTTCCTAATTATCCTTAAAATTAGGTGGCTACTCTGTTTTAATTTTAAAATTTGTTTTTTGCTTCAATCAATTAAGTAATAAGTCGATTTTCGAAACTCAAGTAATCTTTTCCCAAATAACACGCATAACTAATAATATATATACGAATTATGAGGTAATTTATGTATTATTTATGTATATTAAAATATAATAAAAATATGAAATAACTAATACATATATGATTAATTTTTAAAATAATATATAAATTCACTTATAATATACTTAATTACTATATAATTAATAGGGCTGTGCAAAATTTGGATCAAACCGTTGATCCAAACCTATTTTTCGGATTATTAAACTATTGAGTTAGATTATTAACTTATTGAATTCATTAAGGATTTATAATTTTTTTTAATGGACTATCCATTAACGTTGGAGTCTTAACAATTTCTATATCGGGTGACTCGAGTGCTAATAATTAATTTCAAATTTCACTTCCTTCTCTGGACGCCTAGGGTTAGGAACTTTATTCACCTTCTCACTTCTCGCCTTGTCGGACTCGCGCTTGTCGCTCTTAATTCTCAAGTCTCAGCTACCTCAGACCTCAGTGGGCAGTGTCGTCGACTCGTCGTTCATATTCATCGCCGTCTAAGAGCCTCAGACGTTCAGTTGCTCATCTTTGTCGTCTTCATCAGTAAAAGTAAGTTTTCTCTCTCGTTTTTCAATGAAATTCATCTGCTTGCTTTTTCTTCTGATGCAGATGAGAGAAAACAGAGCCTCAGACGCTAAGTTTTCTCTAAGACGCTCAGTTGCTCTCTCGGTGTTTCTTCACCCATACTTGCACATACAGATGTAGATCTAGGTTCAATCAATGCACTCATCACCTTGTTTGAGTTTTGGTTTCGTAGTTCAACAATTTTCAGCCATTCCAGTGAGTTCTAAGGGACTCGAATTAGGCTGAAAAATTATGGGTTCTAGGTTTTTTGTCTTTTGCTTCCATCATGTAGTTGATTTTCAGCTGGATTTCGTATTTGCCTCTAGTTCAATGCTAGAAGGTTATATAATCAGATGTTTTGTAATTTTATCGTTTTTGTGCTATACTCTCTATGGTGTCTCCATCCTATGACTTCATTTGATCATTGAGGAGATTGAGAATGTAAGTTCGAATAGATTACTCAATTATAAATATTCTCAGAAAATCATTGAATTTTTAGATAATGTTCAAGAGCTTTTTCTTCGGAACAAAATGTCATTTACTTTGCTGGAAGACTATATGTATGCAGAGTTTCATGTATGGACTTTGCCATCTTGTTGTCCAATTAAATTACAGAAAATAGAAAGTGCAAAACAATTGTTTACTACATTCTGTAGTAACTCCAGAGGAAGTGCTCGGTTCCTATTTTTATATGTCAAACATTTTCAGTTAACATTTTCTTTATGCTTTGCCCCTTTCTGGCATCTTGTCTATGTATATTGCTATTAATGTTTGCTAAGTACTGCTAGTGTGTTAAGTTGACCGTGCTTAACTGCTTCTTCAATCAATGTGCACTTCTACACATATCTTTATTACTAAGTCTTGATTTTACACATATGTGGACTGTTGTATTACATTAATGAGTGAGGAAATTTCAGTTATAAATTTTAAACTTTTAATCGTTAAGACGTTAATGGTTTATCCGAACTGATAAAGGTTAATAACCGATGAACCGATAACCGATATCTTAACGGTTTTTTAATGGTTTAGCATATTTTCAAACCGATAACCAATAAGTAAAACATATGATATTGAAAACCAAACCGAATAACCCGATACACAGCCCTAATTACTAATATGCATAATTCTAACCATCTGTAAAAAGACTTGTTACTAATTTTCCAATTCCTTTTAAAACTCTTTCCTTTTGTCGGAAAATATCCTCCTCTTGTAAAACCCTAAACCCTCTGCAAGCCAGGAATATATAACTTTTATCTAACTTTAGTTTTTTCAATTTCTGGAAAATCGAATTGGGGTAAAAGAGAATGGAGCAAAGATTGGGAAATACATGGCGAATGACAGTGAATGAGAAGAAGTTCATAGAATCTGCTTTAGAATCTGAGCTCAGAGTCGATGGTCGCCGTCCCTTTGATTACCGAACACTCACTATCAAGTTTGGTAGGTAAGAACTTCATATTCACCTTAGTCTTTTAGAGTTTGATGTTGAACTCAAGTCAGAAATTAGATGCTTTTACACCATTTCTATAATGGAATCTGAGATAGATTCCGGACATGGTTTGGCAGTATAGAAATAAAAACTATACAGTGAATTCTAGTTATCAATTTGTTTTACATTTGAATACAAGTTTAAGTTAGTGAAAAAGGACGCATTCTAGGATGTCTATGGATTACCTTTTTTTGAAGATTTCACCTCTTCTCGTCATAACATATGTTTGTTTTGCATTAATTAAGGAAGCACATGGAGTAAAGTACCTTTTTTTAATGACCGAGGTGTCCGGGCGGGCATCTCGACTAATTCCGTAGATACCTGTCACCTCCACCAATAATAAGTCCCACCAACAATAAGTACTAGGTTACTCTATTCACCAAGGCTAGGATAGCTGAGAAGAATCACCTAGTATTTTTGTCTTAGCTGGAATTTGAATCCGAGACTTCATGACTTTCAACCACTTCATTGACCACTAGGCTACATCCTTGGGTACACATCTTTGTTTTCTGTATTTCCCAGTGTCACTCTTCTAGTTTAACATTTATATCACCACAGGTTTTCCATATTAAAGTATAACAGAAATTTTACACGCTGTTTATATACATTTATTATTGTTTCTTATGATATGTGACATATGCTTGTGCGATTCATATAAGACTTCGCATTATGATTATAGAATTATTGATTTGCAGAGAAGATGGTTCATCAGAAGTCCAGTTGGGGCAAACTCATGTTATGAGCTTTGTTACATCGCAACTAGTGCAACCTTATCGAGATCGACCAAATGAAGGAAGCCTTTCAGTATTTACTGAGTTTTCCCCAATGGCGGATCCTTCGTTTGAGGCAGGTCGTCCTTCAGAGTCTGCTGTTGAGTTGGGTCGCATAATTGACAGAGGGTTAAGGTAACATTTCAACAAGCGTGTGTTCCTTCAATAAGAGACTGTTATGCATCAAGAAGTGTATTATAAGCTGTATGTTGTCCTTTTTTTTTTCAAAATATTAAGATGTATTTATTATATTGTAGAAGAAAGAGTTTTTACTATCTTGTGGAGGATATATTTCTTTTGTGTAGCGGTTGAGAGATGCTTATAATTTTTGAGCACCTGGTCATTCTTTTTCTATGTAGTGATACTGGTTTTTCCTGTTTTAGCTTTTGTAGTGGATCTGTTTGAAGGTATCATGTATCATTTATTTGTCTGTAGAAAGCAGATAGAAAGCAACTGTCTAGGTAGTATTAAGTTATGCATCACTTGTTTTCTTTTCCTCGAGATAAATACACAATATGAAGAAAGAAATTGTTGTCCTTGGTTAAGTCTTCTTTTATTCTGATGTCTAAAAAGGGTAATGCAGGGAAAGCAGAGCTGTGGACACTGAATCACTCTGTGTTGTGGCTGGGAAGTGGGTCTGGTCAATTCGTATTGATCTTCATATTTTGGACAATGGAGGGTGCGTTGCAGTGGTGCACATTTAGGTGCAGTTAAGTGTCATCTATGTTTCCATCTGAAGTTATGGAACTAATCATTTGATTCCTGTATAAGTGCAGTAATCTTGTTGATGCTGCCAATATTGCTGCTTTAGCTGCACTTTTGACATTTCGGAGGCCTGAATGTACACCAGGAGGAGATGACGGGCAGGAAGTGACACTGCATCCACCCGAGGTTTTCTTTCTTGCTTTATTCCTGCTAGATGGAGTTCAATTTTTAGGTTGCATTATGAGTAATATCTCTTTGGACATAATCAACCCTTAAATCCATATTCAGAAGAAATTGGTCAAGCAACTAGCTTGGAATCTTACATTTCCCTATATGTTCTTTCTTTATTAAAAGTTTCCTATCTGATCCTTTGTCATGGCTTAACACATCATTCTGTTCTGGTTGTAAATATAATCATGGTATTTCAATTATCCCCCCAAAAGCCTCCTGTAGCGTCTCCTATCTTTTTCCCTATTAGTTTTGTCTTGAAATTTGGAGAACTTCACTTTTGGATGAGGTTGAAGCTATTTTGAGCTCTGTGAGAATATTCAGCAACCTTATATTTTGGAGGAAGTTCTTTTATCTTCAACAGAGATATAGAGTCAAAAGATTTGATTTGGAGAGACATTATTTTTGTTGTGGAATAGCTGCTTCTAGTCTCAATTGTGTCTGCCCTTGTTTGTCTTTGACTTTCAGCTTAGACCCTGCTAACTTGGGAGCATAGAAGAAAGAGGGGAAGAGAAAGAGAATTTGGTGTATCTATTGCCTGTAATAAAAACAATTGCCTGCATTGTCACAATAGGAGCACCTGTCTTGCCTGTTCATGGCTCTTTACCAGTAGATGTGGTCACAGTCATAGGTACTTGAGAACAAATGATATGTTCATTGGTTACTCTTTCTATTTGGGTTTTACTTCTTTACATTCTATTCCTTGCAGCTAAGCTGCTCGAAGTTGGGTGCGGGTATTCAATATGGGTGCGGATCTGGAGGTGGGATCCTTCATGATCTATACTTTAAGATTTGGAAGTACGGATTCAGCAAGGATATTGGTGCGGGAATTCTGCTAGGAGTAAATCAATATCTAGAAATAGAGCTATAAAAATATGCCTAAATCATGAGACGTTATGTGGAAGACTTACATGTAGGTGTAGCCTGTAAAGTGCCTCGACCTAATCTATTCAAGTTGTAAGTAGCCATCTAAAAATGTACAGTAGCTTCTACCATGTCTTCAAATCTACGCTAGCTTTTGTCTTGGGAAATCAAAAAGCCAAATCTTAACTCAAGTTTCATAGTTTGTGGACCAATGTTGATTGAGTGGATCTGGTACGTGTCCTACTCCCATACCCAGTGTCGTGTTGATATGGCTGCGTTACCATCAGTGAAGAGTCCAAGCAACTTGGGCTTGCTGGCCCTTGGGTTAGCAATCTTCATGTTAGTGTCTATCTGGACATATGCATGAACTTGTTACTCCATTTTGGTATAATTATTTATAATCTTGATTTACATAAGAAAGGGTAATCTTATACCATCTCTATAAGCCATAAATTTTTTCTGGTGGCAAATTACAGGCCAGTGGGAATAAGTCATAAATCATTCACTTTGCTTAGAAATAATATGAGCAGAGGAATTTCTTAATTTTGATGTATTCTGCAGTTTGTTGCTGTTTTTTGCTTTCATTGTTTTCTATCTTTTGCTTTACGCTTCACCTATGCCTCCTGCCTTTTAAGTTGCTTCTTCCAGAGTATTTCGCTGATGTATAAGTTCCTATCATGCGATTGTAATGGGAAATGGTCATTTGCATTGCTATTAGTTGATGTGGCTGAGATTTTAGTTAAAATACCTTGAACGTTGACTTGCTGAGTGCTTCTTGAATTTTGGCAGGTGAGGGAGCCACTTCCCTTGATTATACACCACCTTCCTATAGCAGTAACTTTTGCATTTATTGGAGATGAGCATATGGTATGCAACTGTTAAACTTTCCTCTTTTCATTGTTTTATGCTGTTAGAATTACATGGTCTTAAAAAATCTAATGCGGACTTACTTTTAATCTTATTCATATTGGTATTGATAGGTTATAGATCCAACACATCATGAAGAAGCTGTTATGGGAGGAAGAATGTCAGTCACCTTGAATGCAAATGGCGATGTCTGTGCAATTCAAAAAGCTGGAGGACAGGGTGTCATGCAAAGTGTTGTCATGCAGTGTCTACGGATAGCATCAGTAAAAGCCGGAGATATAACTAGCAAAATTAAAACTGTTGTAAGTATTTGGTATCTCAGATTAAATTTCAAGTGTCTTTGGTACCTAAGTTGCGCGAAACTTCACTTTGGTGTTGCACCCGTGTGGACATGACGTCGGTGTGGTATTTATTGGGTACTTTGACTAAAATGAATAGAGAAATTCAAGACAACTACAATGATTTTTGAAATCAGAAAAAAAGATAGGGTGAATCATAGTTTAGGCATAATTTTTTTTATTGTTAAAAGATATTTATATTAAAAGTCAGCAGCCAGAAGATGCTTTAAAGATATTTATAGGTCAACATCACTGTGGAATGTGCAATGAACTCAAGAAGTATGTCATGACCTCTATAATCATTCGGAATAGTCTCGTTACACTTAAAAGATAGATGTATTTGTACTTCATACTCCCTCTATTGGCTTTTACTTGTCCAATTTGGACTTTGCGCACCCCTTGAGGAGCAATGGTATATGTTGTATTTTAGCACAATACCCAATTATCAATTGATGTATGACTTTAAGTCTTAAGAAATGATTTTGGGAATATGTAAAAGTCAAGAGTGAAATAAGAAAAAATAATTGTCTTTTTTGATATGTTAAAAGTAAGCATTGGAAACAACCTTTGGCAAAAGTGCAAGGTAAGACTGCGTACAATATACCCTTGTGATCGGGTCTTTCCTCGGACCCTGCGCATAGCGAAAGCTTTAGTGCACCAGGCTTGCCCTTTGATATGTTAAAAATGACAAGTAAAGTGAGTATCCCTTGTCTAAAAAAAAGTTAACGAGTAAAAGTGAATGGAGGGAGTGATAAATATAGATTCAAACTTGCTCTAAAACATTTTTTGGGGGGGGGGGGAGTTGGCACTTCTACCTCTATTTTGGGCTGTTATTTATGTTTTTCCCCTCAAGGCAAACATTTTTTTTTTTTTTGATAAGGTTAACTGAAGGCAAACAAAATTTTGACAAGGCATAAGTTTATATTTTCGCATCATAATAGTCCACAAATTATGTTCTAGACCCTTGAATAACTTATGCTTAAGAGGCATAAGTTCAATTGCCAAGGACAAAAATTAAAGACACTTCTATTTGAAGGGAAAGAGTGTAATGCATTCTTTTCTTTTCCTAATAGTCCACCATACAACATCAACAACATACCTAATATGGTCCGACAAGTTGGGATAGAGGTGGGAAAATTAGCCGACGAGTATATTACCCGCCAATCTGCTCAAGTTTGGTGGGTTATTTTCCACCCATTTACTAGCTCATCCATCAAAATTTGATTGATATGTATAAATTGACTCATGAATCATGTCAAAATATTTTCAAAAGGATGTATTTTTATTTTGATAGGGTGTATATAGTCATAATAAATGACTCAAAGTACTAAAAAATTCTAAAAAGAATAATTAAAACGTAGTAAGAATTGGCCAGTTGGGTTATGACCTGCATTTAGCCCAAGTAACTTTTGACCACCCCATTTATTGACTTAGCCATTTTGACTTGCTCAAATTTAGTTCAACCCTCCCATTTGCTCCAAGTGGGGCCAAATATTTCACCATAATTTAAACATTCTTGTTACACTATTTTTGGATATTTGGATTATTTTTAGCTCAATCCCCCACCTAAATACCTAGATCTGTACCTCCAAATCATAAAATATAGACCACGAAGGATCCAACCTCTAGATCTGCTCTCTTATTGGAAACACCTGAGTCCGAGCAACTTAGGTTGGTACCATATTCTTGCATTTTATGCTGAATGATGACTGGTGTTTTAAATCAGTAGCCCCGTTCTTTTCCAACTTAGTATTTTTATCTAATGATTGCTGCTGTTATTCATTCTTTTGGGTTTTCTCTTGCTATTACCATGTTCCACTTCATTGCTCCGAGGACATCAAGAACTTACACTAAGATTGTAGAAATATCTTTGTTCTAATTTTCTATTTTTAAATTTATTTGAAACTGTATAAATGTGGATTTGAATGGAAATTTTGGATGATATCTTGGTGAACGATAAAGGCAATTTAATCTTGTTCCCTATATGAATGGCCATAATATGTTTTTTTGGGTTACATGTTAGATGCTTTTGTGAATTGGGATAAGTTTGTGTTTGGAAACTTGTACAAGTGGTTGTGGTTGGTAGATTGGTTCCTGATAGGTTGAATTGTATTCTTTTTGTAGGTTGAATCTTATAAAACAGAGAGAGCTCTCAGAATGGTCAAGCGACATGCTCCTAGTAATGCTGTTGATGTCACTGAACCAGGTGAAGAGGTATGTGGAGTTTGTTTCATAGGCCAAGTGTCCGTGTAGAGCCATTATACTGAATGATTAGAGTCATTATAGTTGGATACATTCAAAAAGATAATGTTCAAATGGCTTATCCATTGAAATCGACTCTAGTTCTTACTGAATTTTGAAAATGATGGATATTGTGAGGAAGAGAAATCACGTTACCAATCAAATCTTAAATTAGTATATTAATCTCTCAATTGTTAGAGAGTGTATCTTTCATCATTATGTTGATCGTTAGCCGAAGAAAACTTGATCCTTTTTTTGGGGGGGGGGGGAATAAAGACAAGTAAATTTCATCATTGTTCTTTTTTTTTTTTTTGAGATAAAGACTGAAGCAAACTTCATCTTCAGCATTAATAATTTTGACTTAGATTTTTCAGTTAACTGAGTTTCAATTCTAAGACTTCAGTGTTCAGATTTCTTATGCCATCTCCTTAATGATAAGGCTAAGCAAATTTTGGAGGGGCAAAAATTGAAATCAGAAGAGTGCAGTGTTAGTCAGAGCGATGACATGGATATCGAGCAGGGTAGAATCAACAAGAGGAGTGATAAGAACCGGAGTTCCATAGGCAGGCCGTCCAGTTGGTAGATCTTTGTCCTGTCTTTTTCTGAGTTTGTTTAGCAGAAAATTAATTATTTATAATGCAATTTCATGTGCTTCTACAATATGCTTATATAAGTTGCCAAAGTGCCTTGGAATGCTGTCTGTCCTAGGAGGTTTATTTCTTTTGACATGCACGATTGTACCACCTTTCTAATTTCCTCTTACTATAGAAACCAAAAGTTGTTTGTATATTCTTGCTTTGAAAGAACTAACCCATTTAAGAAATGATGCATTTCTCTGTCTTAAAGTGCATCCAGAAACTTATTGTGACATGTTAATAGTTGATTTTGCTCTAGCTCACTGCAGAAAATGCCTTTCTTTTGCTTAGGGATCCGTATTCTGAGGGTGTCAACACTGAGGAATTGAAAGCTACTCTTGCTTCTCGTGGTGAGTTTTATGATTTTTTATTATGTATAAGCTTAGAGTTCCTTGTATATGTTTCTCTGGCTAAAACATAAATGTGCTCGAATTAGCCAAATAAGCTTTACGAATTAATGATATTCTGAACTCTGTTTAGGTTTTGGAACAGTGAAGTTCATGGTAAGCATGGTTTTATTACATGTATGTGTGTGTACATGTATTTGTTAATATAGTCAAAGACCAAATCTGATAACAGATAGAGACTTCATGTCATGTGGGATTGTCCAGCTTTACTTGTCAAAGTAAATTTAGAAATTATTAGGACTATCAAAAAATTGTCAACAAGTTTGTGAGACTTTTAATCAAAGTGCTTACCAATAAAATGTCTGTCTGATTTGTCTTACATTCCATCGGTTTCATGCTTCATAACCTGCACTCAGTGAAAAAATGAACAGAGATAAAGATTCCTTATAATAAGCTTATAAGGAACAACATACCTAGTGTAGTCCTACAAAGTGAGGTCTTGGCAGGGTAGGGTAGAGTATATATAGAGCTTACCTCTATCTCCAATAAACCCTTGCTCAGGATAAGGAAAATCTAGAAAAAGAAGTAACATAAAATACAAGAAATAAGAGATAGTAATAAAAACAACAAATAGAGAGCATAACAATACTACAACAAATAATACTGATAAAACCACATGAAACAACATGTAATAACAAAATTCGAAGAACAAGAAACAAGAGTAATATTACGACTACTTGAATGTTAAACAAGACAAGACAATACTATACACTCCTACCTACTAACCCTTGTCCTCCACACCTTCTTATCTAAGGGCATGCCCTTTGTAAACTGCAATTGTGCCACGTCTCATCTAATCACCTATGTCCAGTACTTTTTCAATCTACCTTTACCTCTCTTAAATCCATCCATACCCAACCTCTCACACCTCCACACTTGAATATCCGTACATCTCCTCGTCACATGCCCGAAACATCTCAACTTCGCTTTCCGCATCTTGTCTTCCACTAAGTCACTCCTACCTTGTCTTGGATATCCCCATTTTTAATCTTATGTATCTTAGTATACCCGCACATCCATTTAAGCATCCTTGTCTCCACCATTTTAATTTTCTGAATGTGAGTGGGCTTGATCGGCCAACACTCTGCCTATATAATATAGTTAGTTCAATCACCACTTTGAAGAACTTGCCTACAAGATTTGGTGGCACTCTGGATGCAAGCTTTTATTCATCCATCTTGCACTAATATGGTGAATGACATCCTTGTTAGCTTCCCCGTTTACTTGGATAATAGACCCAAGATATTTGAAACAACCTCTCTTTTTGATGGCCTATGTATTAAGCCTCACTTCCATATAAGTCTCATTCACCACATCCGTGAACTTGAACTCCAAGTATTATGTCTTGGTTCGACTCAATTTGAAACCTTTAGACTTTAGGACCCGTCTCCAAACCTTTAGCTTAGCGTTAACTCCATCGTGGTCTTGTCAATCAAAACTACATCATTGGCGAATATCATCTCCATCTTGAGTCTCGTCGATCAAAACTATGTCATTGGCAAATAACATACACCATGGCACTTCACGTCGAATTTGCCGCGTCAATACATCCATCACCAAGGCGAATAAAAATTGACAAGGGTTGATCCTTGGTACAATACCATCAAAACAAGAAAGCTCTCCGAGTCTTCTTCCACTATGCTTATTTAGGTTTTGGCTCCATTATATATGTCCTTAATTGACCTAGTGTATGCCACAAGTACACTCTAGCCTCCAAGCACTTCCATAGAACCTCACCGTTGACTTGGTCGTAAGCTTTTTCTAAGTCTTATAAACACCATGTGTAAGTCCTTCCTCTTTCTATATTATTCCACCAGTCTCCTTACTAGGTGTATAGCTTTTACAGTTGAGCGTCCTGATATAAATCCAAACTTTTACTTGGAAATTGTCACGTCCTCTTCACTCTCATCTCCAACACTCTCTCCCAAACCTTCATGTGACTTAGCAGCTTGATACCCTTATAGTTCTTGTACAGTGGAATCATCGTACTCCATCTCTATTCTTCGGACATCTTTGCTGTCTTGAACACGAAGTAAACAACTCTCTCAGCCCCTGCATACCTGCCCTGCTTGTGCTCTTCCAGAATGCCATCGGAATCTTGCCTGGTTCAGTTGCTCTACCCCTAGGCATTGTACGAATATCACCCTTCACCTCCTTAGCTTCTCTGAGTGCTCCAAATCTCCCACCACAATGCCGCCTCCACTAATACTTTGCCGCCTCATCTTTGATGCATGTCACTTGGTCAAGGTCACAAGTCCTCCCCAATCTTGCCTTGGCTAGCCTGCCTTGAGTGTTATTATTTTGAATAGTACATCTTTTCGATTCGTCATATCTGCATGGTTGAGCCAATGTGTAGATTCATTTTATGTTATGATCTCTGAACATGAAATTGGTTTACACTAAGAAAGTAAGAAGGTTGTGAAAACCAGAAAGTTTGTATGCTGAAGTTTTAACATTTTCACTTGAAACAATCACTGCAAGATCGGGAATGACTTGATACTTTGATTGATTATACTTTATGCAGGTTCAGTAGCAGTGCCTATGAATCGAGACAATTTAGGTGATAATATTAGAGATGAAGCAAAATCAGATGAACCACTTTCAGATATTAATCCAGTATCTTCATCGACCGACTCAGCTGGAATAGCAATGGCAATAAGCAGAGAAAAAACTTTACAAGATGCTGTTAAGCCTAAGAACAAGCGGAAAAAGAAAAAATCGTCTAATATTGCCGCAGTTTAGAGAATGCATGTGTGATCTATCTTCTTGAGGTACGTGGTTGATTATGTTAATTCTGGTATGTAACCTATTCCAGCTTGTAAATAGCGTCTGTTCTTGGTCATTGCGTTCTTCCCTCCCCAGCTTGGGGAAAGAGGTGCATTGTTGCTTTAATCAGATGCCATAGTTGTCTCTCCAGTGTAGTAACACTAGTTTTCCTTTTTTAGCTGTCTCATTGTGTTGTTGGACACCTTTAGGTTTGCTAGAAATGGAAATTAAGTCCTTCAGGCTTGGAAGAGTGTATTATATACACTTTTTGGGGTACATCTCTACATTTTTCCATAATAGGTTAAAAAGTAACTGTTTCCCAATAAATGTTTGTGATTGCCTATGCTTTCTGACTAGGTCATCTTGCTCCTCCGAGGCTTCAGCTTTAGCGTGTGCTACTATAATGCTATTAAGATGCTGATGCAAAATTGGATCATTGTAGACATTTTTAAGAAGTTTTATATATTTATCCAAGAAGGAATTGATTAGTGTTTCCTTTTTGCTAATTTCCAAGAATGACTATACCAGATGAGCAACCTCCATATCTTCTGCACGTTTTATGAAGCTCCAAAAAATTCAGGAGCATATGGTTTGGTTTTATACTTTTGTTAACGCTAATTGATAAACAACGCACATGTTTTTGGAAAAAGCAAAAGTATCTTTTTGTTTCTGTACGAGTTTTATGTGGGAGTTCTGAATCAAGCCGTATGTGTGTGTATCATTTAGTATAGCACCTAGTACTATAATACAATTAAGAGAATACAAGCAAGTTACCTTTCTCCAAAAAAAAAAAAGGGAATACAAGCACATAGGGAGCAAATGGGGACAACCACATGAAACATATAAAAGCTCTTTGAAACAAATTTGCCTGTCCATTTTGATGTTACCTACCGAGGGACAAAAACATCCCTGAAGAATACCAACAGACTCCTACAAAACTGCATGTGACATTTGCCCAAAACATTGCCTAAATCTCATGCCTGATCATTAAGTAAAGGAAAAAATGTGGCACACGCCACACAGTGTGTAAGAAAACAAGTGGTCTGATTTTTCCTTTGTACTGATAAAAATACTGCTCCTTTATATGACATGAAGCAGTGTGTCACGTTATTCTCATTTAGGTAATTTTTCAGGTTTTCTGGTTTCTTAAACTTTGTATTTGTTCTTTTTTTTTTTTTTAAAAAAAATCCACCTTCAGGGTGGGGGGTTAGGCATAACCAATAATAAAACACATGTACAGGAGGGTATGAAATGCCTATCCTCTTCAAAAGTTTCAAGGTTGGACATGCCCAATCTTTACAAAAATTAACTTCTGACTGAGCCATAGCTTTCTCAAAATGTAACTGCATAAAGTATGCCAAAGGATTATCAATGGAGTTTCCCCTCCTTTCAATTTTCAGAAAGTAGAAAGAGAGGACTAAACAATAATCAAACCACATCTACATATCTAATTTCAGACATCTTTTTATTCCTAACTTGAAAATTCGGATATCTGCATCTATCCATATGAAGTACACTGCTAACTTGTTTTGGTTGCTCTTGGAATTCATGGAAAATGATTTCATTATGAGTCTCATGACCTAGAGAAGCAAGTTTGTCCTCTAATTGGTTGGCTTCTCTAAAACAATCAAGAGTTGCCTTGGTATTTACAAACCTCTTTTACCCATCCTGTCAGCAATTTAGAATCAGTTTCTACTACCAAACTTGTAGCGTCATTTTGGGTGTACCGTTTGAGGAAAAAAAGGAGAGGTTTAGCTTCGGCCATATTGCTTTAGGTTTGGCTACATTGCTAGATGCCTAGATCCTCTACCAAAAGGAACTGGGAAAGCCATGATAAATTTGCCATTGCAGTCTCTATTTACTCCGCTGCCCCCACAGATATTATTCTTAGCACTCCCATCACTGTTAATCTTAAAAAAAGTAGGAGGAGGTTTGTCCCAGAAAACAAGTTTAAAGGACCTGGAAGCTAGTTGTTTATCAATCAGCATAACAATATCCTCCCAAGATAAATCAGTTTTCAGGTTGGGGAGCTCTAGCAATCAACACAATAGTTTTAGAAATTTGGAGAAGCAACCTTGGAAGATAAGTTTTCTTGTTCCTATATTTGCAGCTACCCCTGTTCGTCCACAACTCTTAAATAACAACAATAAGGGAGATCTTCACCACCAAAGAGGATTACATGGTACATGATTCCACCAAGAGGAGACTACATCGAGCATAGAGCCACCATTACCTGTAATACCAAGGGGGTGTTTGGATTGACTTTTTTTAAGTGACTTTTAAGTTATAAAAGCCAAAAGCCATAAGTTGGGGACCCCCTACTTTTGGCTTTTAGTTTTTTTTTTTGTGTACTTTTTCAGCTTTAAAAAAGTGCTTTAAGCACTTTTTTGTGTTACCCAAAACACTTCCAAAACTCAAAAAGTGCTTGAAAGCCAAAAGCCAAAAAAAAAAAGGGCCAATCCAAACACCCACCAAGAATGCTAGAAAAAAATTCCAAGCGAAGGATGAAACGTTATCTGTATTAAAAAAAAAACATGGGCAAGATCTTCAGGTTGTGGTATCCTTCAACTGCAATTTGGTGAATCAGTGATGCCAAACCTCTAGAGTCTATTAGCTGTGGGGATTTTGTTGTATAGCACTCTCCAAGTTAGAAAGGACATTTTGAAAAGCACAGCTTTATGCCACAATTTAGAATCTAATATTCTGTTGCCTCTAGAATTTCTCAGAAGGTTCCATGCACTTCCCACAGAGAACCAGTATTAGTCTTATTCCAATACGAGTAATCATTTTCACTGGATAAAGAGAGTGGAAGGGCACTAATGTGAGCTTTGATCAAATCAGGGACCCGACCACATCTAGGAAGGGGAGCCTTGGAGCAATGGTAAAGCTGTCTCCGTGTGACCTGTAGTCATGGGTTTGAGCTGTGGGATGAACCACTGATGCTTGCATCAGGGTTAGCTGCCTACATCACCCCCCTTGGGGGTGCGGGCCCTTCCTCGATCCCTGCATGAATGAGGGATGCTTAGTTCACCAGGCTGCCCCATTTTTGGTTTTCTGGAGTTTATGCATTTTTTGGTTCCTGAATTTTCTGCTGCATGTTTTAGCATTTTTTTCATTTCTAGTTCTGCTGCATTTGCACTTGGATTGTCATTTCAGTTTTTAGGATCTAATGTCATGAAATTACAGAACTTACAAATATGTGGTGTTTGGTTTTACTATGAATCGTTTACTGGGGAAGAATAATGGTGAAATGAGCAATTCTGTTGCAAGTTCTTAACTGTTCCTGTTACTAGTGATGAAAAAGATGAATTGACTGGTATCTTCACAATAAATTCAAGAACAATCGGAAAAAGAAATACAATCCCTTGAAATCTCCTCTAAGACATGTTCAAAGCACGATTTTTAAGTGGTTCGCGGGTGCTCTAAGTACCGACTTGAAAAACCTCTGTCTGAACCATGGTGGTTTTGAAGATGACATGTCTTGCACGCTATTTTGAGGATTATGTTATTTTTGTAACCATGAATAGCAGAAGGATATAACGTGCTCATTTTGATGAACTTAGGGAGTTTTACTTTTTCTTACAGTGACATTTTAAGGATGTAGGTTAAGTTAGGAGTACACGTAAGGGTTGTCTTTTGCTGACGGTGATATGTTAAGGATCTCGTTTATGTTCTGAGTATACTTCAGAGATATTTTTGGAAAAACCACCTATCTATTTGAGTGAAATTGTCCCAATTCTTCTTGTCTGAATTTCTTTCTACTGAACCAAGTTTAAGGCTATCAAAAGTTTGAAACCAGTCTGTCAATACAAGGTAGTGTTTACGAATACTCTTGTATAGATCATAACTTCATGTCACAGCTAGTTATTTGCGAAACACATACAGCTAACTGCTTTCATTTTTCTCCCTCTCAGATTGAAGTTACGCTGCATTTAGTAAATTCTGTGAGTGATTGCACAATTGGAGCGGCTCATGAAGTTCCTGATGCAAGCAGCTAAATCTTTGTCCTCAAATTGATAAACATGAATCAAAACGATAGCCATCGATGTTCAGTGTGAAAGGAGGATGAAAGAATGCTGCATTTGGTATTGGTCACCTAGCTTGAGTTCTGATGACTTGATTCCGCAGCAGAACTAGTGGCATTCTGAAATCTTGATTTGAACTTCTTTCTTGGACTTGAATTCGGGACTCCGAGGAAGACAAAATGCTTTGTTCTTTAGAGATTTTGCTGGCTTTTCCTGAGCTTTTGATGTGTTCTTTTTCCTTGTAGAGTATTTGAAATTCATAGTTGTAGAAAAACGACACTCTTGCATGACTTGACTGACCAACTATTTATGTGACAACCTTATTCGATTGGCTTAAACATATCAAGTTCATTTATGTTGACGTTGTACCATATAGTCTCACATGTCAGGATTTGTGAGATATTATGATACGAAAATAGTGAGACTCAAAAAGAATTATTTATTATGAGGTACATAAATTAAGAACTAATGTAAAATAGGGCAAAAGTGCAAATGACCCCAATTATTGTATAACCTGCAGACCTGGATCTAAGAAAATTTAAACAAGTCGAAATGTCATCTTATTAGTTGACAATTTCATTTTGAGGTTTGGTTGATGTCATCAAATAGGTTATTTTAATCAAATCTTTAGTGTAAATCCCGCAAAAAAGAACTCGCTCCGGGGGGAGTGAGGGGGTATTCAAAAAGGGGAGCCGCGGGTTCTTTCTTACCTTGTAGGAAAGGTCTTGGTTTGGTTAGTTCTTTATTAGTTCATGCATGTTTGAATTATTTGTTCCATATATAAGTCCATGATGGATTAAAAAGAAATAAATATGTCTATTACGAAGGTAAGAAAAAAAGATAAAGGAGTTATGTGTATTTAAAATGTTCATTTAAGATAAAGAGAGGAGATATCCATTTTTCAAAGTTGGGGAGGTATTTTTCAGTTTATAAAACAAAAGTTAAATGGCAAAAACAACCTATATATTATTGGATTACATTTTCTAAAGAAAGTTTTCATTTTTTCTAAAGAGGGTGATGTTGAAATTAATTTGCGTATCGTGAATAATTTATCTAATATCTATTATTTCCGATTTAGCTCATTTTTAGCGTGTTTCTACTATATAATAAAATATATAATATAATTAAAATTGTGAGTTATAATTTCCCTTTGAAGATCAGAAAGCGAGGAACACACAACTGACTTCCTAGTCTTTAACACACCTCAGGTTTAACTTTTTCTATCTAAGATATACTTACCGATATTTCAATTTATTTGTCTGATTTTGATTTAATATGAAGTTTAAAAAAATAATGAACATTTTCTAATTTTATAATTTTAAATCAAAAATAGGTAAAATTGTCAAAATATCTTGTGATTTTAAATATTTCGTTGGTGAAACTGAGTTGATCGCACCCGATCATGTTTATCAATCTAAGAAGAAGGTGAAGGGCATTCGAGAGAGATTAAAGATTGTAAAGCCACCGAAAATCATATACTGGAGTGAGGAGGAGAGATTTGGAGTTTGAAGTGAATGATTGGGAGTACTTGAAAGTGTCAGTCATGAAGGATGTCATGAGATTTGGAAAAAAGAGAAAGCTGAGTCTCTGATATATTGGTCCTTACCAAATTGAGAAGTGGATTGGTAATGTAGCGTATGAGCTAGAATTATCTTCTGAGTTAATTGCCATTCATCAGGTGTTTCACGTCTCAATGTTGAAATGTTTAGGAGATCCTTCACTGATAATCCTCATTGATAGTATTGGAGTTAAAGATAGTCTATCCTATGAGGAGATGTCAATCCAGATTCTTGTTCGCCAAGTTCGCAGATTGAGGACTAAAGAGATAGCCTCAGTCAAAGTCCTATGGAGAAATCAATTTGTTGAAAAAGCCAAATGAGAAGCTGAGGAAGATACTAAATCTAAATATCCACATCTATTTGTGTTCAACGATGAGAATATTGAAGGTAATGCTTTGATGTTTCTATCATTGAGTTTGAATAGTTGATTGTCTAGAATGTTAGATTGATTGATTGATTGAGTCTTGATTGTTATCCGTGCCCCAAGTCTATCTCTCCTTACTCATCATTCGAGGACGAATGATCCCAAGGGGGAGGTAATGTTATACCTTGAAAATTATCAAAATACCCCTGTATAAGATATTTCTCACATAACACATCATCCATTTTCTTTTTGGACAATTCAAGGCTAGAATCACATTCGGTGTAAAAAATTAAGTGGGATAATGCTCCTCGTCAATTTTAGGTCAATCAACTTAAAAAATAATTTTTCAGAGTGAAATCATAGAAATAAAAAAGTGGACGACAGCTTTACGATGTGGAGATGCCCCAAAATGGGTCAAAAATTTATTATTTTTATTTTCGATTATCCCAGATGATTATCAAAAGTTTTTCATAAAAAATAAATTAAAATAAACCCCAGTGTGATGTGGATTGAGTTTACCCAGTTCAAATTTTACAGTTTTAATGAGGGGCACTCCAAACTTTTTTTCACCTCTCCTATATTTAATCCATGATTGATATAGGTCATTTTCAACCTTAAAAGAGTTTCTAAACACATTTCTAATTTTTTTTATGCAATTTAACCAAAGGACTAGGGTTAAGAAGAGAAGAAAAGCTAGGGTTCAAGTAATTAGAGCAACACTCTTACCAGTTTGATTTTCATTAGTCGTCCCAAATGTATAAGACTAATTAAAGCACAGATTGTATTCTTCCATGTGCTCCAAATAGTTGATTGATTGATTAGTGGTTGATTAGAGTCCTTGGTGAATGAATTTTTCAAAAGTTCCTTCAAATCCTAGCTTATTATTGCATAACCCTATATAATTGATATCATTTATGAATTAAACACTTGTAATCAATTATTTGAATCTTCAACTATATAAACCCTGGCTATATTTTGATTGTAATTAAATATCTATGTATATTAATTCAAATTAAAAGCATGAATCGTGAAAGCCTTTTTGCACTTTCATAACCTGAACCAAAATAATTGAACTTAACTGAACATTGTCACAAATTTATGTCTAAACTACTCTTGAACATTTGATTGGACTGATTGATAGTTTGATCAGTTTGAAGAGTTTGATTGTGATAAAATTGATGAACGGAGAAGAGTCCATATGAGACTTATTGATCGAACAGATTAAACTGATTTGATGGAATTATGAGCATGTTGAGTCTTGGGAGGAGTATCAAGCACCAATTTGGGCAACAGTATAGTTACGTCAAATCTCATAAACTATGCCGCCAAAATAAGATGAGAAAGGGTCATATACCTCTGAAGTCCTTAAAGAGGGTTTGGTCTGATTGATTGTGGATCCAATGATTTATGACTCGTCCCTTACCCTGACAAGGTATTGGATGAATCTGGCAACGACATTGTTTCGTTATATCATCACTGGCTTATTGATAATGATTGTCGGTTAGAGAAATTTTCAATATGACGTGATAGTACTCTAATGATTGGATTGAATTGTATATGATTGGTCTATGTCTAAATCACATCTTTTACCTTAGACTTATGACATTCTGATTGAGATCCTTACTTTTCCCATCTGAGATTATCTAAGTTGATGTTATTTTACCTTGATACATGTTTCATTCTGCCATTTTACATATTTATACATTTTACGTACTGCATCTATTTAGACATACATCTTTTCATGATGCAGAGATAGCTGTTAGAGATCATCAACAAGTGCTTTATTGAGGATCAGCCTTGCTATCAACCTTGGGCGAGTCCTCCCTAATTTTAGAGGATATCGCATTTATCTTTCTAGTTTTGGATTTAATCCTTTTCATTTTGATTTGAGGTAGCCATGAACATGTCATTAGCACCACATAGATAGTATTTGATAGATGCTTCATAGACTAGATAATGATGGATTACTTTAATGTCTTTAACTTTTGACTAGTTTTCTTTCATACTGATCTCTGATGTTGGATTTGGATTAATTATTGGTTTTAAAAGCCTTTATTCTATCTGATCATTGGTTAGCCTGCTAAACAATGGTCCAAATATCTAAATTGAGTCTTTCACTGTATGATTGACAATGTGATCAGGCCAAGTGCTTCGCTTGGGAACCAGCTGAGTGTCGGCCACGCCAAGGATACCCTTCTGGGGTGTGACAGATTGTGAAGACCCTTTGTGAAAATAAGATATTTTCACTTCCTTTCAGGATCTCATCTACGGAATCCATCTATGGTCTGTAGAAGTATCTATGAGCCATAGAGTATATCCATAAAATGAGTCCAAAAGTCTAATTTTTTAAAGTTCCATATAGGACAACGAGACCCATCTATGAACTATAGAACCTTCTACGGACCATAGAACTTTTTAAGAAGCGCAGAAGTCCTTTCATGGTCACTAATAGTGATAATTTTTCTCAGGCTTTTCTGGAACTTTCAAGGCTATATAAGATAGGACATTATAGAGGGTGTTACAATAAGTGTCACGAAAATATAAATGTTAAGATGAATATGAAGTCGTATCACATTATATGAGAATGCTGCTTATAATGATTTGGACTCGTTTTGTTTCGATTTGTAGATGCACCGGTTAGTAGACGTGAAATTATAGTACATAGAGGCGTTACAAGGAAAAGAGTTAAGACTTGAAAGTATATGAAAGGAAGTGATCTCAAAAGACATGTATTTACTTGATAATAATATAGACTTTGCTTAAGATATGACACAATGGAAACTAGATTCATATAGGTGTAACTGCAAGTTAGAGGATAGATTTTAGACTTGTATGAAACTTTTATTATTATATATATATATATATATATATATATATATATATATTTCACTCTTAAAATTTATTTTGTTGATAATATAATATGAGCTCAAATTATGAATTGAGGATTCACCTAGTCTATCATAACTTATTTGGGACTCAAGTCTAAGTACTATTGGTAACTATTGTGATTTATAATACTCTTTATGTAATTTCTAAATTTGTAAATTTTATTTTTAAAAAATTAAAAATTGTTTGCTCTAACTCACATCAAAAATTGGTTAATTTGACGCTCGTACCCAAAATCAAGCAAATATTATTTTTATTAAAAGATTTATTCAACGTTTTCTTATAGGTGAGATTGGTTGTTGTAATCTTGTTTATGATCACGGTATTCTCGTGTTTAAACAAAATGACCCTAGTATTAGAATACTAATGGTAAAATTATAGATAAATATAAGATGAAATTGACTGTTCTTATCTTGTAATGATCAAGGTATTCTTGTTTTGGATGAAATCAACGCGGCCTCAGAATACCAATGGTAAAATTGTAAATAAATTATTTATAATCGGGTTTTTCTCGTTTTTAACGACACGACCCCATTTTTGGAATAACGTGGTAAAAACAAATAAGTACAAAAGGTGAAATTGATTGTTTTGGTCCTGTTTATGATCGAGATATCCTGGTTTTGAACAAAACGACCCCCGTTTTAGAATAACAATGGTGGTAAAATAGTAAATAAACATTTATTTTATTATTTCTCATTTAGTTTTGCAATAAAAAGTTAGAACTGAAATTCAGCTGAGTTCTTCATCCGTGCCTGTGTCTCTCACTTCCCAAGGAGAACAAAGATATTGCAGTCTTTAATCTGTAAGTAACATATGTTTCCTTGCATACAACTCCAAGGGAATTTACCCAAACCGTTGATTCTTGGATTGTGCTGCCTTAGATCCCTTTTCTGATTTTGGGTATTCCTTTTTATCTCTTTGCTCCACCATTTATGCATTTTCGCTTTGCAAATATACTGATGTTTCTGCTGCTGTGTGTTGGAATGCATGTGGATCGGGTTAATTGTTTTGATAAGTTCAACGATGGATTCAATTGATTTATGTGAATCGGCGTGATGGTTTTTTTTTTCGGTGTGTGTGTGAAGAATTGAATTTACTGATTTGAGATATTTCTTTATTTGATTTTATGTCATTTTTTGTTGTGTATATGTAGTTTCTGAAAAATCAAGGTGCTGAGCATTTGGAAGTTGATAAATCTTTAAGCTCTAAAAAATATTCGTTTTTTACCTCTGCATTTTCTGCCAATGCTTTAGTTTGCTTGTTCTTGTTTTTATCATATTTTATGTTTCCTTTGTTATCAATGTGTTTTACCTTGTGATTTAGCCATTTTCTTTTTATTTGGAGAATTGGTTCTACTTTGAATGTACATGGCCTGTGGAAAATTAGGGTTTTGTTTTCAATTAAGGGTTCAGTAGAAGTAGGTGGTTATTAATGGGATCTTGAGTTTGTAGCCACTTATTTGTTGTGTTGCTCAAACTCTTCTAAAACGCCGTTGGTGCGTGTTGGATCATCAAAATTAGTGGTTGTGCTCGGGTATATAAATTCACAACAGGATAAATAAACCAATTAAGCTATGTTGCTTGGACTCTCGAAAAATGTTTCCGCATCTGCCTTGGTCCCTCAAAATAGTACTTTTTTTAGGATTCGATGCAGATACGACAATATTTTTGGGGAGCCCGAGCAATGTAGCTTAATTGGTTTTTTTTATGTTGTGTATTTATATAATTGAGTACAACTAGTTTGTGACTAAGGCATGGTTCTTGTTCTTCTGCTTTGTATTTTAAGTGCTCCGTTATTGCATGTGCAGCATTGGGATGGCATGCACTAGTACTGATAAAAACAACCGACAGATGTAGTGATATGTAGTTATTCTGCTTGGAATCTATTGGAAAATCCGTATGCCATCTGAACTTGTTGTTGAACTAACAACATATTCACCTAGTTCAGTTGCATAGACCAAGTGAATGTAGAACTGCCCAACCAGAAAAAGTTTTCACCTAGTTTAGTTTTTTTTTTAATCAATACATTTTATAGTTTAGTTTTTTTTAATCAATACGTTCTCAGCTCGATTAGTTGCCTACACTAAAAGCGATTGTGGCATTACGTCCTTAACAGTTACTTTTATTACTCTTTTGTCGAAGGAAAGAGCGACATATTAGGACTCTTAAGCAGTGGTCAAGGAAGCGTGAAACGGAAAAAAGCGATTAGGCCCTTCTACACGCTTTGAGCGAAGCGTGAAGCTACGTGCTCAGCTTCATTGAAGTGAAGCGTAAGTTAAAAGAAAAGAGCCCAAAATAAATAAAGACAAGATATATGCAAAATTTAAAATTAAAAACTAAAAAGTAAACATCAAAAAATCCTCCATATACAGAACACAAGCAAATCAAAGTTATTCATAGTTCAACATCTATTTTTTTTTAATTCTACAATTCTTCCACTACAAGATTGTCAAAATCTTGTATTCCTCCGTTATCATTATCACGCTCAATCATCTCTTTCAAGTTCAGCACCATATCTTTCGACTTCATCAGCTAGGTAGAGACTTGTAGCTACTTCTTTTCCCCTCCTACATGAGCTTGAAGTATTTCCTTTAAACCATAACGGTTCTCCTCAACCCCACTTGCCTCCCCAACAACACCCCAAGTGAAGTCAGAATCTCTCAAAAATTTCTTCATCTTCAGCATTCTCAACTCCAGTTACCCGAAGGAGGAGAAGAATGCGTGAAAACCTTAAGGAGAACGAGACCAGTAGTCAAACTAAACTGGGTCTCTTGAAATAAAAGTGTGGCTCTTTTTTTTCACCTTTAATAGATTTTTAAGACTTTAAAACAATTACCTGTCGTTTCTTGCGCTTCGCCTCACTTTAGCCTTTAAAGCAGCCGCTTCTCTTCACCTTCATCGCTTCTAATCTGCGAAGCGTAATAGGCTCGCATTGCTTCGCTTCATCGCTTATGCTTTAAGTGATGAAGCGCTTGCTTTCCAGAATACCGCTCTTAAGAAAAAGGTATGAACGAAAATGGGAAATCAAAATAGCCGACATCAATTAACTCTTCAAGTGTTATACTCAAAGAGGAAATATAAGACTGATAAAATATTTCACTTCAAGAACACAACATTATTTAAAGAACATTCAAATAGATCCGAATCTGTGAACACACAGTCCTTGTCAGCCGTGATAAGACGAAGGGAGAAAGAGATAAACAATTCCTATCGGCCATGATAATGGTAAGGCGAAAGGGAGATGAAATTACTCATTGATATTTGTAGATGTGAGGTGATACTAAGATTGTTCACAAGACGTGATCCCATGCACTACAAATAATAAAAAATTTGTTATACTATTGATAAAATTGACAAATTATTCAAAGTTAAAGCAATTGAACAATAAATTTAACTAGACATTTTTTAAGAGTGAAATAAAAGCTTCTATCTTTGAGTGTCAAGTAGTCCCAGTATTGGATGATTCTTGCACACCAATATGATCAGTTAGTTAGACCAACTTTCCAATGTGAACTAGCTCTGATTTATTTGCACTCCTGATGACTTCGGAAGTGTTTTGTTTGGGAATATTTTATGTCAACCTTCTCGTTTATTAAACAAAAATACTAATCTTAAATTTTTGATAAGAAATACCTAACTAGTGGTTCAAACTGTTTCCTTTGCTTCTTTATGAATGGTTTTATTCCCATGACATCAGCTTCCTTTCATGGTTGTCAAGATCTCCTGTAAGCCATTTAGTTGAGCAGCTTCAAAATTTAATAACAGATATCATAAGTGGCCTCTGGTGGCCTATCTGGTCAGTTGGGGAACCTTATAGATATTCCCTTCTATATATCAATTCTGATTTATCTTCTTGTAGAACTTTCATTTATTAACGACATTTGGTTCATTGGTCTGCCATTCATTTTATCTTGTGTTTGTTAGGTGATTTTAAGGCGCATAGAAGATTCATGTACTTCGAATGCCCCATCGGCATTAAATTAGATTTTTTTTTTAAAGGATTTTTGTGTATCATGTTTGAGTGTAATATTTTAGCATTCAAGACCCCTCACATGTTCAACTGGATTTTCTTGTTTAGCAATTTGCTCATTCTACCAGATGGACACACCCACGTTTGGATATTGAGAAATATTCAATTACTGCCAAGCTGGCATTTCTAATTTGATTTATAATTGCTCTCTATTATCAATTCATGTTAACTTTTGATGACTTGGTATAGAGAACTCCCTTCCAGCCTTTACTTTACCAATCCAAAGAGGCTGTCCTGTCTTTGTAGAAAGTAACATAAGCTACCCTTTTTTAAATAGGATAAAGGTGTTTGTTTTCTCATTTCTGATCTATGCTATTCGCTACTGTTCCAGAAGTTCTCTTGTCAAATATGCTTTCTTTGACAATTATGTTCACTGTTCTAGGAATTCTATTGTCCAATAAATTCTCTGCTTTTTTTGGACAGTTCTATTCATATTTAGTTTGGTTGGATGGAGCGAGATCGTCTGGACCTTGCGACCCCTGGAAAAGCAGATCATAGTGATATTCATGGTTCTTCAATTGCTAGTCATGGAGATAATATGAAGCATGAGCCAAAAGATCTGAAAGGCTCTGCACGCTCTGGTGGGATTGGAACTTCTAATCAGAATCCCAGAGATGTTACTGCTTTAGCAGAAGGAGAAGAACATAACACGGATGATGAGGATAATAACAGTGAAGATGCTCAAAAACAACTGGTGCTTTACGATCCTGCTGCAGTTGGTGCGGGCGAAATTGTTAACGCTGATCCTGTTGATTCTCAACCTCGACGAAACTCCTTTGCCAATTATGCATCTAGGATTTTGCCATCTGTAGGGGCATTTACTGTGCAGTGCGCCAACTGCTTTAAATGGAGGCTTATACCTACGAAGGAAAAGTATGAGGAGATAAGAGAACACATTTTGGAACGGCCTTTCTATTGCGAAACTGCTCATGAGTGGCGTGCTGAAGTTTCATGTGATGATCCACCTGATCTTACTCAAGATGGAAGTAGGCTCTGGGCTATTGACAAGCCTAATATTGCCCAGCCCCCTCCTGGGTGGGAGCGTCTTTTAAGAATCCGAGGTGAAGGAGGCACTAGATTTGCTGACGTGTAAGTTTCTTGCATTCCTTCTCTCCTATTTCCGTTAGTAGGTTCTAAAGTCTTCGTGTTTTAAGTAGAGGAAGACACTGCCCAATTAACATTTTTAGGTCATGATTTACAGGTATTATGTTGCGCCATCTGGAAAGAGACTTCGTTCCATGGTTGAAGTTGAAAAGTAAAATACAGTTTTGAATCTGTACTTTCTTCTCATATCCCTCATGGTTCTGATCAATGTTTTCTCTTCTTAGGTACTTGCAGGAATACCCAGACTATGTAGCACAAGGTGTAAGTATGTCCCAGTTTTCTTTTCAGATCCCAAGACCTCTGCAGGACAACTATGTTAAGAAGCGGCCTTATCGTCCAGCACTTGCACAAGATGAAAATGAGCCTGGTATGCCATGACCTTTTGAACCTCTTGATCCTTTATAGACATGGTTCATTAAGCATAATGCTTAAATTAATAACTAGTAGCATTTGTGATAAATTGATTAAAGCTAGTAATTGCATGAATGTGGTTGATGCTGGAAAAAAAGGAAGTATTGCCGCTGTCCTGTCTCTTTCACTCTCTCGACATTCAACATATTTGAATTTGCTGATTCTTTGCATTGTGATCTACTAAATGATGGTCTGGTTTGTGCGCTTTTTTTTGTGGGGGGTTGGGGGGGGGGGGGTTGATCTGGTATTCTAGATGGATGTGATGATGCCAGGTTTTCATGGCTGCAGAAATTTCGGAAAGAAAGTTAAAAGGTGCTTTCCCCCGTCAAGTAAGATAGAGACTCTGGTATAGATGGATAATGAAAGAATTAATTTAAGTTACTAAACTGTTCTGATTTGAGTCAAATCACCGGAAGCTTGTCCCAAGGATAATGAATCTTCTGAACATACAGGTTATACCTTAATCATTATGTTTTTTTTTCCTGTTTTTTTATTAGCCTTGAGCATTCAGCATTCCTAGGCAGTGTTGTGAAAGGCGATTGCCTTGTCGCCAATGGCGAGAGGTGAGGCAAGGCGATCCTTCATCTTTGTGGCGAGATGATCTTCAAAAGGTGATGCCATAGCGACAATGGCAACCAAGGCGAGAGGCGACAAAGGCAAGAAAGGCGATTTTCTTTAAAAAATAATGACTAATTTAGGGTGTTTTAAAACTTAAAAGGTAATTTTACGGGGGGGGCGGGTTTCCAAATTTGCATAGTTGCACTTTTAGACTTAGACTGCGACTCCAACCAAATGACCCGATTAGACTTCTCCAGCAACCCGCCAGACTTTTCTGTAGACTCCAAAGTCCAACCAATACGCATTTCTTCTTCAGATTTCATTTTCTTGTGTTTCTTTTTTCTCCTTCTTCTTCAGACTTTAGAGTTACTTCTACCTCTATTTTTTTTTCTCGCTGTTGACTTTGATTTTGTTTTATTCTCATTCAAGTTCTAGACTTTTGGTATCTACTATCTTTTTTCAGTTTTTTAATTGAAATATTTGCTAATATGTTATTGAGATTGAGATTTTGATTATTTACATATGCAATTAAATATTTTAATTTTTTGGTATTAATTGATGCCGCGCTTCAAAAAGGTGAGCGCCTTGCCGCTCGCATTGCCTTGTGGCGAGCCAGACCCTTGGCGCCTTTGCCATCCAAAACACTGCTCCTAGGCTATAAACAGTTGATTGATTGATTTTCCTTCACCCCTCTGTCTATTATAAGTTCTTAAGCATTTAGTAGTCCATGTTCACTTGCGTGATTCCATCAAATTTCTAAATGGCGTTACCTTGAGACAGCAGCTGGGTATGAAGATTTGTATTTACATGTCTTTGCTCCTGACTTCTTGTGTCATCATCGCAGTCTACTTATAGCCTAAGCTTGGCAGTGTCATGTACAAAAGGAGCAGACCTTACACTTTGGCACTGATCCATTTTTTTAAAAAAAAACTTGTCACTGACTGAAACACGTGTACCTATGACAGTTAATCGCATTGCATGGATTGATGATGATGGCAACACAGATTTACGGCTTGGGATGCCAGGGGCTCCTCTTTTTGAACCTCTGAACCAATCATTCAAGAAGAAGAGGACTCCATCGAAACGAATGAGCAATGCTGATGCAGCATATAAGTCAAGTTAGGAGAGTCTATTTTTATTTGTATATGATCTGGTGAAATCTCTCTGGATTCCATTTTATGTAAGTTGACATTAAGCAAATGAGCATAGACTTGTACCTATGGAAATGTTACTGGAAATATGGCTTTGACCAAACTTGGTGTTTTTGATGAACTTGCCTCTGTTGTTTCCAGTAGTAGGTAATGGGAAAGAGCTACTCTTCTTAGGTTTACCTGAAATGTTGAAATATAACTGGCTGGCTGTTCATGGATGTTTCATGTCCAAATGTGTGTTGTAGAAATGTTGTATCACTTCACATCTAGGGGTGACAATGAGCCGGTTCGGCTCGGATGAACCAATAGATGAGTCAATGCCAAAGCTTACGCGGGCTAAATGATAATCCAACTCGTCCATCTGACTCAATTTTAGTATTTCTTATAGATGTATGGAGCTTGATTCTTGAGATAAGGGTTTTCCGCAAAGAGCCTCTATATCTCTATAAGATAGTGGTAAGGTCTGCGTATATTTTACCCTTCCTGGATTTCACTTATGGGATTTCACTAGGTATATTGTTGTTGTTGTCATTTATAAATAAGTCTTCATTAAAATTTGCTCGTACAATAACAAATTTTTTCAAATGTGATTTTTAGCTAATAGATTGGGTATCGTAACCATTTCATCCCCATTATCCATTGAACCTGCTCTAATCTCATAGGCAAGTAAGCTTATACCATTATGCTCATGAGCAAAATTTTAGCTTGAGTCTACCTTCGCAAGCAAAGTCATAAAGCTGGTTGATTGCACTCGCGCAGAGCCCAGAGCTGAGGGAGCTTGCCTCCTCTGTCTCTTTTACCTATGCCATGATGCTCATGGGAGCTTATTGAGTATAGTAGTTATCTACGCACGTCTTAGATTCATGCAACTATTTCATCACAATTTCTATGATAAATTAGGTTTTACTAATAGATTTTCTTCGATAGATATTACTTAATGAAATTACATTTTAAATCTTATTATTCAGTGCTGATTCATAAAGTTCAAGTACACGAAATAGTATCGTATTACCCTTCGTATCATTTAATTGGTACAAACAATTCTACATCAAATTTGTAGCATCAAATAAATCTGAAAGGAGGTTTGTATCATATAACTTGGTATTCAATAATTAATTTTGCAGACACACTTTTAGAACATTATAGTTTTTCAAATTTTAATAAATAAAAACAAAATAAAAAATTAGAGTTTCTTACATATGCATAGAAAGGGCCACATGTGATGTAACAAAAACATGACTTTTAAAGTACGTAACATAACGTATGTCGTATTATAAAGTTGCTGTCAAGCAAAAGTATTATATATAATAAAGAAGATCATAACACATAAATAGGTAGTGTTACAAAAATGAACTTGTAGAGAAAATATGTCAAGTTTTACATTATATTTTTTTTTAATAAAACTGAAAAAAAAGATATTTTTCAAAGTCATTTTTTGCAAAATAATGCGACGTTAAATCAGTGATATTATAATTTTTTTTGTCTAATTTAAGCGAGAAATTATACATAAACATCAGATGTAAGTTGAATCTAATGTTGAGGAAATTACAAAAATAGGATATCATAAGAGAGAGTGTTGAACTTTTGTTCTTGCTTAATAATCTTTAAAATACTGACAATAACAATATACCCAGCAGAATCTCACAAGTGGGGTCCGGAGAGGGTATAATTTATGCAGACCTTATCATTATCTCATAGAATAGAGAGGCTGTTTTCGAAAAACTCTCATTTCAAAAATCAAGCTTCATAAGCAAAAGATACTAGATATGGAAAAGAAGAGAAAAGAAAAAAGGAAAACAACTAATAATGAAAGACAAATGATAGTATTGAAATATGAGAAAGTAACAAATATAAGACGGATAATGATAACATGAGATATAAAGACTACTCCTACTAACCTACTTTATCACAAGGCTATAAATCAACCTACACCTGCTAGCCTATTAGCCTTCTATATACCGTAATACGCGACCTTCACTCCTTTCTATCTAAGGTCATTCGCCGGTGAGATGAAGTTTCACCATATCTTTCTGATCACCTCCCTCGATACTTCTTCGGTCTACCTCTACCCCTTTGTATAACCGTTAAATCCAACCTCTTCCACCTTCTAACAAGGGCATCGGTACTTCTTCTCTGCACATGTTCAAACCATCGCAGTCTCGCTTCCCTCATATTGTCAGCCACATGGGTCACTTCTAACTTCTCCCGAATTGTGTTATTCCTATTCTTATCACTCATGGTATGTCCACACTTCCATCTCAATATCCTCATCTCCGCGACCTGCATCTTCTGAACATATGAGGTTTTAATTGGCTAGCACTCCATCCTATATAGCAGAGACAGTCTAATCACTATTCTGTAAAACTTGCGTTTAAGTCAAGGAGAATACTGCTGGACCGGTGAAAACATTTGTTGTAGTGGGCTTGAATCTCCTTAAAGAGAGCGAGATATCCACGCCTCAGCCTGGATGAATTTTTATTCATTTTTGTCATGTATTTGTGGTATATTACACCAACAGGGCCTAACTTAGATCATGATATCCAGTGACCCCACCTCTGCATATGTCCCTGATTCTATCAGAGGAACAATTTTCCTGTGGTGTTGCTAGCTTGTTCTTCATCTTTTGAATATGTATTAAGGACTAAATTCTTGAACATAGTTCTTCAGTCATCAACCTTCCTTGTACATATAGCTTGACAACTATACATATTTGTCCATCACCGAAACATCATATGATCTTGAATGTAGATTCAGAGATCATGGTGTCTCGGTAATTTAATTAGGCACAAAGTTCATTTTCTATCATGGAATCAGAGTTAACATTCATTCATATTAGTGATTTTTACTTTGTGTTCGATCCTATATTATACTGTTCACGCTCCAACATTCAAATTTGAGTGCGTGACGAGTGTTTAGTGCCCCACATTGGTGGAGGAAGTAAGTAGCTATCAGCTTATATAATTTTGTGTAATTCTCACCAGATGAGTTGAGAATTGAGCCGGACATAAAGTTCATTTCTTTATCTTTGACAAAAAATAATTACCACTTAATGACGGATGGAATCTTGTAAAAACAATTTTGGATTAAAAGAATGACTACTGACAAGGAAAAATATGTTTTATCATAGGAGAAGCCTACTGGAAAAACTTTTTCTCCTGTAAATAGAGTGTGAACCATATCCATGTCGTACAACAATCAAAAGCAATAGAATCTGTCTAAACCATTTTCTCTTACAGAAAATAGTAATATTTACATTACTATACACTCTGATATATCAAGCCTTGTGGAACTAGTAAAGGAACAAGAGAACCTGGGATTAGTCTCGCGGCATCCACCATATTTCTATTGCCTTAACAACTATGCTTGAGCACATTACCCTTAGCAGCAATGGTGATGAGACTACATATATCTTCCCTTACTAAGTCTTATCAAAGATTAGCATCAGCTCTATTACATCAAGGGATCGTTAATACCAAGATCCCATGAAGAGCTGGCTCGCTCACTGTGCTGTAGTGTATACTAGAAGGAAAATCTTTGGTGGAGAAACTGATTTCCTAGAAACTATATTTGTGTGAGTTTACAGCTTCAAAAGAATAGTTAACAACTTTAGCCAGCTATAATTACACATCTCCCGCGTCTGAACTGCTACAATCTTGGTTTTGAAGGACACTGCCCCCAAAATCTCCATCCAAGCTCATTTGTTGAACTTCTTGTGGAGAAAGAATCTTGATGCAGCGGACACAGCTCACGAATTCCCTGTAAGACATGATATGACAGTAAAGAATATGTAAGTCATCGGAGGACATATGGTTCTTCTATAGAAAAAATGTAAATACTGAAAAATCTGACAGAAGCATAGATAGTTTATGGACTTACTCCCAAGGGTCATCACCAACCAGGAGAACATCGTTCTCATGATCAACATACACAAGCTTCCATCCTATTCTTTGTCTGTCCTCCAGTTGTCCCTCGATACCAAATCTACGAGCCAAATCTAGTTTAAGTTCCTCATAGCCCGAGTACCGTGTGATATCAATTGATCTTCCTACTGCACCACGCTTGTACACCTTTAAGAGAAAAGATGCAAAAAAAGGTTACAAACTCTCTAAGAAACAATGAGAGGCGATTGAGTAAACCACTTCTATGAAGCTACCAACCTTCGTAAATGTCCGCAAACGAGGCAGTTGAGGTGGTGGCTCCCAGGCGCCTCTATCCATGAAATTACCATCATTGATAGTAGAATCAATAGAATTAAAGGTGATATACTCAGAAGCCATTGAGGCCAAAAGTTCAGGCTGTGCTTCCTTGGGGTTCTCATAGCCGGAGAGCATGCCGCCTCCTGATGAAAGATTGTCTGAGAAATCCTTCCTTGATGCCATTGAGTTTCTAGAGATCAAAGGATCAGGTATCGTAGGCAGTCCTAACTGATTATTTTCCATGTTTGCTGCTCCAAAAGCTACATTGTTTCTCGGGTCACCCTGAACTTCTCCTCCATCTGGACTATCTCGGAATATCAATGGCTGAGAACTGCAAGTTAATGGGTCTGTAGTAGTCTGCTGCAATTGAACATCATTTTGGGAAAGGCAAGCTGAAGTTGCTGAAGATGAACTATCCAAATAATCAAACTGGAGTCCTGAAGTGTTAAGAGTTTGAGGTGCCAAAAAACCATGGTTCTGACTCTTGGAGACAATGTTTACTGAAGGTTTAACATCAGATTTTGGCTGCAGGTTGTTATTAGCTGACATAACTTCTAAGGGTCCAGAACAGTGGGCTGTTTCATCCCGTGCACCTCTGATTCGACCATTCATATTTGGCTGAACTACATTGTGACAGTTGTTAATGGACACAGAGGTGGACCATGATGGGACATCATCAGTTACCACAGACTGCCCTCCCCCTGCAGTTCCTGTTAAATTACTGCCGTTTGTGGAAAGCTGATAAGTCGTTCGGGGTAGAGAGTAGCTAACTGGTCCAGATAGGTCTGATAGGTTTCCAGATTGCTGCGGCTGAAGCTTTGGTTGCTGAGTTGGCTGGGAAAACCGCAGATTGGATGGACTATTTATTCTTGTCATTTGCTGCTGAACAACTTGTGAGTGAGAAAGTGAAGTAGACATGGTTTGGGATGCATCCAACGTTTGGTTTGTCGCAAGTGACCTGGAAAGGTTCTGTGATACATCCACCTGCTGCTTCTGGTGATCCTGGATTGGCCCAAGTTGTGAAGGTTGCTGTAAGGCAGATTGTTGTGCTAGAAGTGATTTTTGTTGTTGATGCAGTTTCTGAAGAAGTTGAAGGTGTGCTTGGGTATCAGAGAAATGTTGTTGTTGGTTAACTGGATCTGGAGGTTGGGATGACACGAAACTTTGCTGCTGAGTTTGACTCAGAATCTGTTGTTGTGGGTGCTGCTGCGGTAGGCTCTGAGGAAGGTTTCTCTGCAGCTGATTTTGATTTTGAATTGATTGTTGCGGTGGAACAATATTCTGAGATTGAACAAGACTCTGCGTTTGTAGATGTTGTGTGTGAACTTGGGTTGTAGGCAGTGATTGATTAGTTACATTTTGTCTTGGTTGCTGACCGACATCAGATAACTGTTGTTGCGACTGCATGATGGAGTCTAACGGGTTCAGTGTTGCTGCTGGTAACTTCTGGAGCTGGTCAAGCTGTTGATTTGGCCTATGGGTATTATTAAACTGCAAGTTGTGCTGCTGCTGCTGCTGAAATTGAGGTGCTGCTATACCTAGCTGGCGTGATATGTCTGCTCCAGCAAGGTTTTGTAGAGCAGAACCAGGTAGGGGATTCAAATAGTTGGGGATCATTGGGTTAGGCAGAGAAGGGTTCTTTTGTATGTTCATCCATTGGATTAAGCTAAGACCAGGCAGACCTTGAGGATCCGTCATGCCAAAATCATCACCAAGCCATGGCATCGTCCTCTTGAACATGCCATCAATATCAGAATAATCACCACCTGCAACAAGTAGCAATTTTCTACCGCGTAAGGATTTAGGAGTTAATATTTCACAGATGCCAATGATTGTTCAGTTGAAAACATCCTTTCAGCACATATATCTTTCAAATTACACGTCAAAAGTAGCTTATCAGAAACTTCACTATTCAAGGACCACAATAAAGGTAATTTGGACTTCAAATATAGGCTAAGAACGGATAGTGCAACTACCTGGCATTCCAGGTTGCCGAGGACGCTTGGAGCTGAAGAATGGACTAGAACAGATCAAAAATGGTGCTGTTATTGGTTCAATCTCCCAAATAGAGACTCGATTGATCCTCTCCCCAGCAGTCGACTCATCCCAACCAACCTAACCAAGATTGTTAATGCGTCAGATGAGTAAACTACAGAAGCAAAGAAAAACTAGAAATCAACCACTCCACTTCTTCTACCTGCAAATTCCGCCACTGGGAGTTCTTCCACCTCACTGGATCCAGATCACTAATGCCAGTAATTGTGCCCATATACCTTCGAGTTCCTGATTCTTCTGTCTCAAACATCATGCGAAACCTCATGCCAAGAGATATTTGACTGCTATAAGTTGCTTTGTAGTACTTCGCTAACGGAATTACAAATTCAGAAGGACCCGCCCTGTTCAGATTAGAGGTTAAGACTGTAACCATCATATTAAACAGAAATTTCAATATTATTCAGGAATACATAGCTCTTCAGGTAAATGATACATAGACCTAAACAAAAATAAGTCCACTAACCTTGGGTTATAAAACACAGTGAAAGGACTGTTGTTTGCAGCTGCATGTGCTGCTGCTGCTAGGATTCCGATATGCATGCTATCACTTGACAACACTGATGACGATAAGTTAGTAGGCTGCCGGTTTGCCTTTCTAATTCCTAGTAGAAACTGCTGTTTCTCATCCCTACAGACAGAGATTAAGGAATGTCAAGTAAGATTGAAACCAAAAGACCAACCAAAGAAGAGAATCAAACAAAAAAAGTAGGTTCTTTGAAGCCTAAACACTCTTTATGCATTACCACGGAACCGTTGATCTACAGGATTATAATGTTTACTTCAATTGCTATTTTCATACCTAATAAACAAGACCGAGTCACCTGCAAAGAGCCTTTTTCCACTCACGACTAGGCTCCACCCTGTTGTTAATAAGTGTCGTTTCGGCTGCCCTGAACGATGAGAGATAGGTGAGTAACTGGAAAGATGCATGATTCTCATTCAGCTATGCTCAAGCTCATGAACCCACATATCACGGACAAACAAACCTACCGCGATAAACATGTCGAAAAGTCCATATGTTATCATGCAAGTCCCTAGCCACAAGTTCTTGAGCAGGTGGTTGCTGAGAGTAATCCTGACAAAAGGCAGGCATCGCGTTTCACATAAGATACAAAAAAAACAACTACTAGAAGCTCTAACTAGAAAATTTTACAACATCTTACCAGAGGAGGGAATATTTTCTCAGCGGCACGCCGAGGCACAGAGAAACCACCGTGAGTGCTTGTATCACTTGCGGTCAAGGTTTTGCAAAAAAAATCTGGTTGTGGTTTATTTGCTTTCATAGACAAATCTGACCTCAATAATGCCTCCTTGTCAAACTGCATGCAAAGACGTTCACGCTAACTAAGTTTTAAATTGAACTAGAACAGGATATACTTGATAGAGGGCCACAAATATCCCCAGAAAAGAGGAGAAAAAACACCAAAAAGAAACCAAAAGGAGAAAAAGACTATTGAAGGTATCAAAGAACCATACTGAAGGAACTGGTTGCAGTGTCATTTGGGCATATACTTCATCTGTTTCGGGATCAGCCTAAGTAACAAAAAGACAATATATTAATGTAGAACAACAAATACATTAACATACAACAGTTTTGTTAAGACGAGTCTATTATGAACTACACATACATGCAGGGTAACATTGTGCAGAAGACAAATTAACTTTGACGGTAGGTTTGGATAATTTGGAATTTGCGCTTCAACGTCTTTCTTGATAGATGCAGCAACCTGAAAATATACATGCATTAGTAAACAACAAATAATCACGAGAGTTTGCTCTGTTGACTGAGAATGGATCTTTACAGTGATTAAGCAACATGGGCAAGGCAGATTCAGTTCTAGAACTGATAACTCATCAATCTTTTACTAATTAGAAAAGAAACATCTGATTAACCATTTCACCATAGAAAAACTCACAAGTCCCACAGAAATACAAATAAAAGTTACACATTCTGCTGATTGAGTAGCTTTTACTTTTTCCGTCAGTTCTTAACATTACATCATTCATCTACATACCACAATTCTATCCCCACATAGCCAAAACTAAAGAAAAACGCGACAATCTAGGTGAATCGTAGCAAAAAATACATCAACCAGGAATTACTACCAGAAAATGGAGACGGAGGATACAACGCATACCACTAGTAAAATCAACAGTAAAAACCACGACGTTACCATACATGTCAGTGATTAGGCTACATCCCACCGCAGCGAGTTATCCAAATAACATAATAAGGCAAACAATAAGCAGGTTCATACTGGCTTATGTTAGTAAGCAGCCACAAAAAAGTATACACAACAACAACACAAACTCTAAACAAGAAGGTAAAAAGTGTAAATAAAAGACCTGTTCACTGTGGCCTTGAGGGAAGTAGACAACATGAGTCCCAGCGACGGGTAAGTTCACTAAAGGCCCGGCGCAAGCTTGCCATAGCTCTGGATTTATGGTCTTCTTCTCTCCTGCTAACACAACACCCCAACCAGTCAATTGACAGCAGTTCATTGGAGTTATAACAACCTTTGTTCTCAAGAAAATCAAGGACTTATACTACACATATTCCAACAAATAGATCCTTTTTCAGCTCAATCTAGTTTAACACGTTGTAACTGGTAAAATAACCAATCCACACTTACTACATATCCACATAGAGTGTAATTAAACATGTTTATGAGTTTTGAACCACAATTTATTTTTCACTTACTAGGTTCTGGATCGATTATTTATATACATATTAAATTATCTTTTTTTACATACAAATACATGGTTTAAGTCAAAGTAACCCATAGCTCAAATCTGGATTCACCCCTGCACCTCATAATCAAAAAACAACTTCAGCTAGCAAAAGGAGAAAAGGGGTTGAAAAAAAAACATCTTTTTTATTTTTCTTGAAAAGCTGTGGAAAGATGATTCTCTTTTCTTTTTAGTATCATATTTTCCTGGAAAATTTTCCAATTTGACAAGTAGCTCAACCCCACGTGTAAACATTTTCTATAAAAAACATTCTTGTCATTGGAGGAAAAGAGAATAAAAACAGAAAGGGAAATGAAATTTTCTTGGAAAAATCTTAGATATGAAAATCCTTAAAAAGGAATAAAAGACAAAGAATCAAAAGAAAAAAGCTTGTCTTTTTATCTTAATATGCATATAAGATAAGAAATTGACCTTCAGCTGGATTAGCATTGCCAGCACCGGCACCATTTCCCGGCGTCTTCATTTTTCACTTATCCCGGCGGACTGAAACAGACAGCAAAACCTCACCGGAGATTCATCGAAGTTACAATGATGGATCAAAAACTTCACTAATTCTTTTTCCTTCACATCCCTGAGGTTAGGCAGCTTGCAATGGATGCCGGTGACCGGAAAAAAAAGATTCCGGCTAAAGAGAAAAGGCGTTTGGAGTAAGAAAAAAGTGAAGAGGGGGACAAAGAAGCTTTGGAAAAAGGAAGAGATGTTGAGTACTAGAGAGACCAAATGCTGCAATTTTACTTTATAAATTGCCCCCTTTTCTACACTACATCTCCCAGACACAATGTCCTCTTTCTCTGTAATAATAAAACTCTGTAAATACTACTATTATAGTAATTTTGCTTTTCTCTTTCACCAAACAACCCTTTTTCAGAATTCACCTTCTCTCTCTGTTTTTGTTTTTCTTGTGATACAAAGCAAAATTGAAAAAAAAAAAACCTTTTTTCTTTTCCCCTAGTTATCAATTATCCATAAAACAGTTTTTCTGAGTGATAAAGTTATGTGTATATTCTATTCTTTTTAGATCTTACTTGTGAAATTTTACCGAATAAGTTGATGGTGGTGTTTGTAGTCATCAATTATATGTCTCTGTTTTATATTGTCTCCATCTCTCTGACTCTCTCTATCTCATGTATGTTTATTGAAAGGTGCCCACACAAAGTTTGACCATTCACCTCAAACAATGGCCAACTTGTACTACTTTACTTCTTTTCCTCTCAACCTTCTTGGGATAAGTAAGAAAATATAGAATAATCTTATTCGGATAATTAAACCTATAATAGTTATTCCATCATATATATATGAAATAAAGTATATATGAGATAAAAGGAAAAAATAATGGGTTAAATAATTTAAATATGAATTAATATCACCAATCAAACATTAGATAAACTAATTCTACATTTTATTCTGCGATAATTATATCTTATACTTAATACCAAACAACACCTTAAAGTTACTTAATAATTAGAATTAGTGTAATTATTAGATAATACTTATCAGCCTAATAATTATTTTAATTTATTTGTTTGTCAAATATATAATTATAGTGTAGTTATAAGTTTGTTATTTGGTTGCACAAGTATAATTATAAGATTATATTAAATTTTAAAATAGAAATTAATTATCTAAAAATTTAAAAATTATATTTGGAAAAATAAGGATATTTATAAATAGCATAAAATTAAGTATTTAGATATAAATGTTGTCTTTTGAAAATATATAAATTAGTAACCATATGTTCTTAAGTAATATTATGAAAAAAATATTTATATTTTTCAAATTAGCATATTTTAGTTGAATTAATTCTAAAAACTAAAAAGTGAAAGAATCTTAAGAAATTTCACCTAATTACACCAATTTCTTACTCTCTCTTGAGAATTGAAAAAAGTATCTCTATACCAATTCAATTACACCCAATTTTTCTCTTACCGTGTAATTACTTAACCTACAAAACAGTTTAAAGAGTGTAATTACAGATAATTATATTAATTACATGATCTAATGAACTGAACCATATTAAATTTAAAGTTTACGAGTTTTAAAATTATGATCGTAATCCATTCATCTTAGTTAGTAGATTCATAATTGATTATTTTGAGTTAATGTATTCCTTTATTTATTTATAGTATTGTATTTTAAAATTTTCAACTTATTATTATTCTTGTATTGAGACACATCTTGGTATCGAATTGGTTAAATATTTGTTCTAAACTGATATTTAAAAAGTAGGGGTGAGCATGGTCCGGGTGGGCGGTTTTTCTATCAAACCGAGGAACCACCCCGCTATATACCGGTTCTGAAGAATTTGGACCGCGGACCACCCATTATTTTCGTTAATCCACCCAAGGACCGTACC
>JAPFFP010000089.1:5718011-5736748 GCA_026153255.1 Solanum medicagineum
TTTCCTCATTTCACCTTCTCTTTATCTAAATTCACCTGGCAATACAGCTATTTTGCCATCCCCCCCCCCTATCGCTTGTTTTCTCCTCCTGGGCGGATGGTGGGGGGGGGGTGTTGGACCATGAAATCTGTCCTTTCAACCATCCAATTCCAAGTTCTTATTACTTGCAAATCTATTGCGGTTTTCCTCTCTAGAATGCAAGTGATTTTTTGTTCTTTGTGGTCAGCCTACTCTGTTTTTGTGGCGTCCATCTTTTTGGTTAAGCTCCATGATCATCATTTACCTACAAGAGGCACATTCAGGACTATTGATCTACTATGGGGCAATTATCTTTATTCTGGAACCATAATTTTCCAGTTGGAACTTGAACTGCTGATTACTCTTGATTAATTTTTATGATTGAAACCAGTTGGAGGGAAGTTGATTGTAGTCAAAACTAGTTTCTCATATTTCATGGAAGAGATTTATTCAGTTCAACTCAGGTTCAGTCTTTTAAGGAACATTTTAGTGTTGCAGGATTCTTAGTTAAAAATGAATGATTGCCATAAGCAAAGGTTTCTAGGATTGTCTCTTCCACATTGAGTTAACCTAGCCTCTTTCCTTGCTCCAATTGAAAAAAGAAGAAGAAAACATTGCGAGGTTTTACTCTTTCCACTTATTTGTTTTTAATGCTTTCCTTCAGGGAGCATCTTTCGCGGAGGTTATACACATGACTGATATCTTTGAAGGTAGCATCATTCGGCTAGTTAGAAGGCTTGATGAATTTTTGAATCAGGTAATTCAAGGATACTTTGGTGTTGTGTTCATCAGGGAGTACTTCCATTAAATAAGTTGATTTTCCTTTTTTTATCATTAAAACTTGGACACAAGCATGTAATTGTCAAATACTGTAAATTTGTTTCTTGGATTTACAGTTAAAAGGTGCTGCACATGCTGCGGGAGAAGTGGATTTGGAGAACAAATTTGCTGCTGCCAGTGAGAGCCTTCGACGAGGAATAATGTTTGCAAATTCTCTGTACCTCTAGGAGTGTGTACTTGGGGAACTCTCTTTAGCCTTAGATCAAGTGATGTGTAAATTCCCCCCCATTGATATGAGGATGAACCGGCATTTCTTTTTCTTCCTTTTCATGGATAACTAAATCGAGTGTTCCACTGCTCAAGGATAGATGTGGAACACGAGTTATTTTCCTAGTTGTAGCTTTTTGTAACTCACAAATATGAAGAAATTTGATGCTGGAAAGCAAATGTGTTGTATTGAAACTTCGGCTGCTGTAATTAAGGCACAGAATGTATTGACTTTAACATTATTTTGAACTACAAAAATGATATTATGAGGATACAAAGAGGTGAAAGAACCTATAAATATTCATTAAAATCTTTCAAGAATGACAGTAATCTTGCTTTCTGGGAAGCTTTTGGAAAACATACTATGCAGCAACAGGCTTGAACACAACTGTGGAATGTTTTGCAATGTGCAAGCTGAACTGCCCTCCTTTCTCGCTTGTATCAACTTTTCCCTCACCTGGAGGAGCCTGCATTTCGAAATTTGACACCAGTTTGGCTATCAGAAGCCCCAAAATTGGCAGTGCAAGGATGATTCCTGGGCAGCTCCGCCTCCCCATCCCAAACGGCAAGTACCTGAAATCCACCTTGCCACCAGCAACAGCCGCCTCCGTGCTGCAATCCTCCTCAAGAAATCGCTCAGGCCGGAACTTGTTAGGATTTTTCCACCATTCAGGGTTGTTAGCCAACCACCATGCATTCACAACCACCTTAGTTTCTTTAGGAATAGTGTAATCACCCAACTTTGCTTCATCAAGATTCATATGGGGTACTAGTAAAGGTATTGGTGTGTGGAGTCTTAGTGTCTCATTTATTGTGGCTTGCAAGTAGGGCAGTTCATGGAGGTTTGATTCTGTGACTGGCTTGCCTTTAAGGACAGTTGAGATTTCATCTCTAATTTTCTGTTGAGCAGTTGGATGATTGACAAGTTCAGCAATAGCCCATTCCATAGACCATAGAGTTGTTTCAATTGCTGCAACATTGATATTCTCCACAATATACAACACATTCTCTTCACTTATTTCTCCTTTCATTTGAGCATCTATTATGTGATCAATAGCACAACTTGTCTTATGTTTTTCTCCATTCTCACCCATTATTTTCCTGCACTCAAAATGTTCAAACAAAATGTTAAATTTTTAAAGAGTTTCTCAAGTTCACTCACATAACTTGAAACTCGTTTTCATGTCCAAACACAACTTCAACCTTAAACAACGCCCAATTTTTCAACTTAACCCCGGATGTTACTTTTTTTTTTTTTTTTTGAATACCAACCTCATGTCCTAACTTCTATTAACCACCACCACCACCACCAACAGACCCAATGGAATCCCACAAGTGGGGTATGAGGAGGGTAGAATGTACGCAGACCTTACCACTACCTCACAACGGTAGATAGACTGTTTCCTGGAAACTCTCGTCTCAAAAACCTATAAGCAGATTAAACTAAATATGAAGAAAAGGAAAGGAAGAGAAAAGGAAACAGAAAGAACGACTAATAACGAAAAACACATGATAGTATATAAATACGAGACAGTTAACAATTAACATATATAAGACAGATAATGACAACAAAGGATATAAAGGCGCGACAAATCCTACTATCCTACTATACCGCATGACCAGACATCAACCTAACCCAACTAACCTATTTGCTTGTTATTCTAATTCGTGACCTCCACTCTTTCCTCGTTTAACTCCACCAAAATAAAATAAAATAAAATAAAATAACGAGGGGAAAAGGATTACCTTCTTTTCTCTATAAAATAATTATTGAAGAATGCAAGTCTCCTTGTTTGCAAGTCTTTGCACTTATTAAGATACCCTCTCAAGAATGGTCTAAGCAAAGGTATAAAATCCCCATAATTGTAATCAAAACTCTGAGCTAATCTGCTTCTCTCTGAATTGAACTTAGTTGCCTCAATAAACAAAGGATCATCTTGAGACTCAAATTTGGCATCAAACATCATTCTATACATAATATTATATAACATCAATTGTAAACGTCTCCTTATTACAATCCCCTCAAATTTCACTTTTTTTAAGTCATCAACAACTAGGTCCATTTCATTTTCCCACATATTACTATATTGGTGCACCACTTTATTAGTAAAAAATGGTAATGTCATTATACGTCTCATTTTTCTCCAATGCTCACCATAAATAGTGAACACCATGTCTTGTCCATTCCCCGTAAATATATCGAACACAACGTTACGTGGACGGGACCCGAACTCGACCCCTTGTGTGTGTAGGACTTGGTTAGCTAGCTCAGGGTTCGATACAACAACTAAATTTTTTGACCCGAGTTTGAGTAAAAATACTGGACCATAGGTTTGTGCCATGGTCGCTAGGAGTCTATGGTTCAAGTCATTGCCGACTTGAACCCAATTACCAAAAATCGGGACGGACCGTGGGCCCGGTGGGAGGATGTACTTTTGGGATGTGTTAGCATGGAGGAAATGGACAATAAGGGGAAATAAAGAGAGAACAAGTGAAATGTAATTGAGAGGGAATGATAGTAACTTTGAAAATGAAAGAAATGTAATAGTAAAAAGAATGGAATAGATGGTGTTGTTAAGAAATTTGGCCATGTTTTTTAATTTGTCACAATGAATTATGAGAATTATGGGCATAAGGGGTTGTGTGTGTATATATATAAGTAAAAATGACAAGATGGTGGGGGTAGGAAAGTTGGTGTCCAATGGTATTGTGTAAAATCCATGGGCATGTTCAAATTCTAGGTAGGAAAGTACACATCTAATAACCAAGTCAACAGACGTGGACTCGTGGTTGGTAATTACAGCGGCGGAATCACTATTTTCGTCAAAGGTGTTCATACTTATAGAACACGAGCCGATAATTTTTATAGTATTAACCTATATATTCAAAAAAGTTTTCCGACGAAGGGTGTTAATGAATATAGCCCGCCCCTGTTGGTAAAGCCAAAAATGCTATGTTATCTATGCAATTTATGAAAGCTAGCGTTTGATCAGAGATTTTGAATCAAATAATAGTTTGACCATGAGAATTGATTAGATTTTAAATATTTAATCTTCAGATATTTTCAAGTTCACTTAAACCAGCTTAAAATCAGTTTCGAAAATTTCACTTTCATTCATAAAATTTTAATTATTTTTTAAAAAGTGAAATGCATCTGCAAACGTAACTTTAAAAGCTTGTGATTAAACATAATCTCATCTTGAACTAATTTCATTTTTAAGTTCTCCACATATTACGATGGCTCTCAGGAATATATATAAAAGAAAAAGAGTTTGAATTCTATGCAGGGATAGACAAAAGAATATTTTTATGAAAATGTCATTTTTAAGTAATTACAGATAAATTTCAATATAGACATGTCAAAAATTATAAATCCAAATCTAAAAATGATAGAAATTATTAGTTTCGTCGAAGGTATTTTAAGCTTATTAATAGTATAGGGATAAAACTAATAATTTGTATCAAGTTCGAGTGTATATTTAAATTTCCCAAAGATAAAAATGAATTTTGAGGGCCAAATATACATGTATGTGAATGACCCGAATTTTATGTGCATAGTCCGGGTAATTCTTTGGGTAACCAAACCAAATACGGGTTGTAAGTGGAAGCTGCGTCTCAGCTATGGCAGCTGCGTTTGTTGCGTCTCCAAATCCAAGCCCCTTTTTCTTAATATCCCAACAAAATCAATCTTCTCCGCAAAAGGTAAAGTTTGCACTAACTAATTTTGGAATTGAGCTTCTTTAGATATATTTTGTTTTGCTTTTCGAAGAATACAATGTTTGGACAAATTATATGCCATCTTTACCAATATAAGTGCCTGTTTATATGACTTAGTTTGCTTGTTTATCCGTCCAATATGTATTTTGTAATAGTTTAATTTAATCATTAAGATAATAATTTATTGTCACTTATTTTAGACCACAACTTTCAAAAGGCTTTGCTTGATTCTTTCTTAAAATTTGTGTCAAAGTCAAACTCCATCATATAATCACATACTCCCTTCATCCAACAATAGTTGCCCATCCTTGACTTGGCCATGAGTAATTTTATCGAATCACTCTTTGAATTTAATAAATACAATGTCTTGAAAAATATAATAGGAAAATAGCTATAATTAGGAATAGGGGTAAATTAGGAGCTAAGTGTAAAATTATCTCTTAATTTCATAAACTGAATAAGTATTGTTGGACATCTACTTTTAGTATAATAGACAAGTAAAGTAAAGATGGATGAAGGGAGTATTGTGTTCCATGGTTACATAATATGACATATCAACAATGTGAAGGATGAACCTACATTATTATAAAGAAAAGTAGGATAAGAGGTGGAGTTACATAGTGTTTGGATTTACTTATTTTAAGTGGCTTTTGGCTTTTAAGTTCTTTTAAGGCCAAAAACCAAAAGTTGGGACATCCAACTGTTGGCTTTTAGCTTATAAGTCACTTTTAAAAAGTCAATCCAAACATCCCCTAGTATAGGAGAAGTAGGATAAAAGATAGAATAGAATTGTTAAATAGTATGCAAGGGCAAAATGAGAAAGAAAAGAAAGATTACAACGCGACCATAGAAATCAGTCATATGAGATTTTTCATTGTTACATAATGATATATTTAAAAATATAATACAATAAGTAACAATCAAGCTAAGTATTGTATTTAAAGTAGCAATACACTACAATGCAATTAGTAACAACTATCCAAACAATCCTTGCATAGACAGTTTCATAATGTTGCTCTTATAAGGAAGTTGTATGCTGTATTGATCACAGAGACACTGGCGCAAGAAACAGGGAGGAAATATTGATGCAAGTGGTAATTATGCTGATTGTACTTCATTGATAAGGGGGTTAAGTAGGAAAAAAATGCCTGTTGTTGCTGAAAGGCTAGTCCTTGAAATGAAATCTGAGGGTTTTGTACCTGATAACTCTACCTTGTCAGCATTGATGCTATGCTATGCCACTAATGGTTTATTCGGCAAAGCATTAGCTGCTTGGGATGAAATTATAAACAGTTCATTTCTGCTGGATGTTCATGCAATTGCAGAACTAATTGATATCTGCTGCTGCAAAGGATATTTAGATGTTGTCAGAATATTACATCAGATTCAGTTGAAAGATTCCAACCTGCTTCGTGATGTTTATGCTCAGGTTATCTCTCGTTTTGGAAAGAAAGGACAGCTTGAATTGATGGAAATTATGTTGAAAGAGATGGTTTCCATGGGATTCCCTGTTGATTCTACTACCGGAAATGCCTATGTAATATACTATAGCAATTTTGGCACACTGAGTGAAATGGAAGTTGCATATGGTCGTCTTAAGATGTCAAGAATACTTATAGAGGAAGAAGCGATCAGGTCGATCTCCTTGGCTTATATCAAGAAAGAGAAGTTTTATAATTTAGGTCAGTTTGTAAGAGATGTCGGTCTTTGTAGGAGAAATGTGGGAAATCTCCTTTGGAACCTGTTACTTCTTTCTTATGCTGCCAACTTCAAAATGAAAAGTTTGCAGAGAGAATTTGTAAGAATGGTAGAAAGTGGGTTTTTTCCTGATCTTAATACTTTCAATATTAGAACTTTGGCATTTTCAAAAATGTCTTTGTTTTGGGATCTGCATGTAACACTTGAACATATGAAACATGAGAAGGTAGTTCCTGATCTTGTGACTTACGGTTCTGTTGTTGATGCATACTTGGATAGAAGTCTGGGACGAAATTTGGATTTTGCTTTGCAGAAATTGAATAAAAATGATTGTGTTACAGTAGCAACCGAACCACTTGTATTTGAGGCCATGGGGAAAGGGGATTTCCACTTAAGCTCAGAGACACGTTTAGAGTTCAGTAAGAAAAAGAATTGGACATATGAGGAGCTCATCACCACTTATCTCAAGAAATACTTCCGCCGTAATCAAATCTTTTGGAACTATTGATGATGAATAGTATCTGATCTGGAAGTTCTGTGCAATTGCGTTGTGTTCAGTTATTTGAACAAGTAAGCATGTTTGTCGTTGCTTACTGCACAGTTTCTTAAACAATCTTTGATCCCAACTAGATTACAACATTTTGTTCTCTATCTCTTCAGATATGCTGGTAAAAGTGGTTTATCGGTCCTGACTGCACACTGATTTTATCAGAAAGGATGTAACCGGAAGCTGGATTTGTGGGTCAGTTGCAGTTTACAATTCTAAACTTCATTTTATTTTTTCTCCTCTTTTAATCATCTTTTATGCTTTTGTTTGCTCACCCTTTCTAGCCTAGGTATCCATTTAATAAGCTCATCTAAGTGGAACGGTTAACAGATGATAATAACGAATCAAAAAGAAATTAAAGATTCGTAACCTGAAAGAAGACTATCTCCTGCAGATAAATGAAACCCCAGGAGGATCGTCCAGTTTTCTCCGAGTGGAAAGCTTTATGTCTCCAAAGACTCCCAGAAAACTCTCTTTTCTGAAAGCCTTATATATATATCTCTCTCACACACACACACTCTCTCTCAATATCTGCCTTGATGTGGCGAGGATTAGGTGGACTTACACGTGAGTATTAGTTAGTATCTTAAAGAGTGAATACTGAAGAGAGAGATTAGATTCAACAGATTAAGGAGTGGGCCTAGAGTAATGTTTGTGGCTCAATGTGCTGAATTAAGATAAAGCCAGAGCAGCTTTATGGGCTGAGAAAGAGAATTCCACAACAATAGGACATGAAAAGAGAATTATTGTGCAAATGGGCTCACGAGAATTTGTCTCTAACGGGCTCATGAGAATTTTTCTGTAATATCATGTGAAAGGATATGAGCATCTAACACAAAAGCTTAAGGCAATGGGTTGTCCAGGACTTTGTAAATCTCTTTGGAAAACCGTACACAGCCTATGAGGGACAAGTGTATTCTCTACCGGACTCCTAACAAACATCAGACTTGGAGAGAAGATACCAACATGTCTAAGACTTAATGCCTGTCAATTTGTATTGCTTATATGAATTTTTTTCTTTCATTGTTTTGGTGCTATTTTTCAATAATTTTGCATGGATCCTGACAAGAAAATTGTCTTGAACCTAACTCAAGCCCAAAAGCTATTCATGAAAGTTGTCCAAAATCATGTAAGGAGACCAAATACCAACACCGCAATTGATGTGGGAACTCAACACTGGACATGTGGAGCATGGACAATATAAAATCGGGGGCTTTACATCTGATAAACCTAGAGAATTTGGATGGGCCCAACTTTAATACCATAATAAGAAAAGTGTACTTTGGGCCCAACTCAATATCAAAAGCTAGCTCATGAGGCGAGGATTGTTGAAAACCATATAAGAGATCAAATTCTGTTCAGCTTGTTCAGGGTAAAATGTCCTCTCTGATTTTGGCAACCAGTAAACATAAGAAGTTCTCTGTTAAAAGTTGTTATAAGGGAAACATTCTTGGATAATACTTGCTTTGGAAGATGATTTGGAAGACAGAAGCTCTAGTTAAGGTGGCATGTCTGGAATTGATTGCAACCTAGGGTGCATGTCTACTCAACATAATTTACAGAAGAGGGGCTTTATTTTGCGTAACAGATGCTATTTATGCAAAGAACAGTAAACAGTTGAACATTTTACTTCTCTACGGCAGATTCTCTAGACAGTGCTGAGATTTTCCTTAGCGTTTGTGGCATCTCATGGATGATTTCTAAAGTTATAGGGGTCTATTAGAAAGCTGGCATGTTCAAAGGGTTCCTAGTAGGCTGAAACAGATATGGAAGACTATCTCACACTGCATATCTTGGATAATCTGTCTGGAAAGGAACAAATCTTGTTTTGAAGGACATAGATATCAGAATTCTAGAGTTAAATATACATGTGAATCTGTACTTCTGGTGTAATAGCAATATGTTACTTAATCTAGGTTAATTCATGAATTTTCTAGAGTTGTTAGATAGAAAAGAGTAGCAGATTGTCTGGTTGGGCTCTGTTTTGATTCTTGTATCCTTCTTGGTACTGTTTCAATAATATTTTATCTTAGAAAAAAATTAAATAAAAGGAGAAGAAATACCCATCCGGCCATCCCACAACTGACGTGGAACTCCACCAAAAAACTTAAGTTTTTTGAGACAACTTCATTCCATGTGATTTTAGATCAATATTCTCCCCTTTTACTACCTTCAATAATTATGATTTCGGTTGAGAACATACTTAACAAAATAAAAGTGTGCTTTCTCTGAGAAATTAAGGCTTGTCGGAGAACCCGTTGTCGGACTTGATTAATTGCCCTTTGTTGTTCAAACTGAATCCTTTCGGCCTGAAAACAAGAGAGTCTGAAAAAGTGGTCGGTTGATAACCCACAGCGGGACATTCTACCCAATAAGGCCGATACTTCGTATCCTGGTATCTTGATTAATTGGATCGTTTCTTTATGGATTCTTATCTCAAACTCTTCGAGATGTGTTTTTGAGTATTCCTTGATCATTTCGTCCAACAAGAGGAGTTCCTCTAATTCTATGAATTTTTCTAGAAGACTCTTTTGTTGAATATTATTCAAGAAAATTTCGGATTGCCCAGTATTCCACCAATTAGTACCCCAAGATTCCAGACATTTATTAACTGAGAAAGAAATCCCCCGGGGCAAAAGTACTATAGATGCAAGATAGAAAGAGGAGTGTTAAATTTTTCCGTGTTTCAGCAATAACATATTCTTCCATGGAGCTATGGTCCGAAAAAGAATCTATTGATTCTCTCCCAATTGGTTGGAAAGTAGGTGCGATGATTTACTTCACCATTTCTAGATGAGTCGGTCACACACTTCAACATGGTATCAAAACTCACCGCCACTCATTATCAAAAAAGATATCCATGTTCTTGGATAACGGAAAAAATAATTAGGCCCACAAGTGAGGGGGCGTGTTGAGAATATAATTAAGAAAATGAATGTGTGCTCTATCTAACAGCTTAAGCTTTTAAATGAAATCTCACATACTTCAATAGTTTCACAAATATGGACCGGTGCATTTGAGTTCAATTAACTGTGTGCCGAGTAAATCATCTGACAACTTTTTCTCATTGTATCCTCTATGTGTACTTCTTACACCTTTTGCCCAATGTCATCATTTTTAATTTTTTTCTAATCTTGTATGACTGCACATCCATCTAACATTTGCATTTCTTCTCATGCTTATTTTGAAAGGGAAAAAAAAAACATCTTTCAACTGTTATAATCACAGTGCTAGAATTTTGTGATTCTTTTTACTGAAAGGGTTGGATGTTCCATCTTGTTCATCTTCCAACTGTTAATTTCTGGTACCAAATTTTCTTGGTTAGAGCTACTGAGTACAAGAAATTCCTATTCCTGCATTTTTGTACTGTTACTCATGCCACAAGACCTTTCGTATATTGTATCTTAAAGGAAAAATATCTTTCTATAAAGCAAAAGGAAACATGGTATCAGAAGTCTGTCAAACTTTTATGAACATAGTTTAGTTAAAGCATCATTTTTCGTTTTGCAAGATAAATAACAAGTAACTGGTAGCTGGATGAGATCAGCTATCTTCAGTTACCTTGAAGATGAACTAAATTAAAGAAACTGCTTGTGGTATCTTTGGTGTCAACAGTGTCTGGGCTCCTTTAACCTTTTTCAGTTTTATGTATATTCTTATTCTTCACTTGATTTTGTGCTTGATGAAAAGGGGTTGCTTGAGCGGCTTTTATTGCTATCAGATCCTGAAATTACCTGCAAAAAATCATGACTTGTTATGTGTTTGAAGGTTCTTCTTCAGGTGGGTATGCTAATCAACATTGCTGACATTCTTCCATCTGCGGCATTTTCATGCTATTTTCTTGAAGTTGAACCATTTTCAATTTGTTTTTCACAAAGATGTTCTTATATCACTTACTTGAGAGACAGGTCGGCTTTCACTAGTTGGGGTTCTTGGGCTGCTTCCAAAATGCATTGGTTGCATTGCTTCTTCAGCAAATACACGTAACCTGTTAAGTTCAGGCAAAATTACAGTGCCAAGATCTGGTCGGTCTTTACGCCTGAGTTCTGCACACTTGAGTGCTAACTTGGCAAACGTGAGAGCCTCTTCCACAGGCCAGTCAGGAACTGCTGGATCAAGCATATCAGCAAACGTGCCTTTCTCAATTGCCCTTTCAACATGGTGGGTCAAACCCATTGGAGGTCTGGCTGTAATTATTTGGAGCAACATTATTCCAAATGAGTAAATATCAGATTTTGTTCCCAACATCCCAGTTTGCTGATATTCAGGATCTATATAACAAAATGTTCCCGCTGTTGATGTCATTCGGTACTGTGTCACGGAGTCAGCTACAGAAGGGGGGACGAGCCTAGCTAAACCAACATCACTTATCTTACTTACATAATTGCGGTCCAGCAAAATGTTGCCAGGTTTCAGATCCCGGTGCACTAGAGGTTCTGGCTTGGTCTGGTGAAGGAAAAGGAGGCTTGTACCGACCTCCGCAGCTATACGGAATCTTAGTTGCCAAGGAAGAACTGGAGTGTTTCCTCTTCGGAAGAGGCGATCATCTAAGCTCCCATTGGCCATGTACTCATATACAAGGCAGCCAAATTCAGGGCATGCTCCAAGTAGAAGAACCATGTTTGGATGCCTTATGCAGCTTAGAACTTCAACCTGCATCAGAGCAAATGAAAAGGGGCATGAGAGACTATAACCTTTTTGGGAACTACTGTATGACTGACTGGATTTTCTCGGTATGCTTTATTTTTTCTTTTATTTTTTCTGCGCGGGGGTGTGGGGTGTGGGGTGAGGTGTAGTGTGGCATCGCCAATTTTGTATTACACACAATCTAGAGACTCTATAGCTCCTATTTTCACATACTTGGGTTTGTTGAAACGCTGATTCTGGACCAAGGAGGACAATTTTTTAAAAGATGCTTAGTTCATGACGCCAGAACTCTAATATTCTTTTTTCCTGCAAGATAAACAACTCAAATATGCTCTCGAAATGTGTTTAAATCGTGGTTACTTTCTTTTGACCAAAGGGAGGATTCTGTTTCATACCTCTTGCTGAAATTGCGACCTTCCCTGAGCAGCATCTGGACGGAGAACCTTAATTGCAACCTGCGTGTGATCCAAGAAACACTTGTATACTGGCCCATACCCACCTTCTCCAATTTTACGAGTTGCTGCAAAGTGTTCCGTTGCTGTTTCAATCTCCTCTATTGTATACTTACGATACCGGCAATCACTCTGTGCAAGGGCATCCAGTACCTTCTTCTTCTCTTCAGCTTCTTTGAGTGCCTTCCTTTCTGCACTGATTCTTCTCTGTGCCTCCCGTTCGGCGATCCTCTGTGCTTCTTCTGCTGCTTCAAGGGCTGCCCTGCACTTCGCTTTTTCTTTCTCTGCAACAGCTAGTGCTGCTTCCTCTGCTAGTCGTGCCTCTTCTAATTTTTGTTCTTCTTCTACTTTCCAGCGGTGAAGTTCCATTGCCTGCATGAAATAAAAGTAGGCTACATTCCAGTTCACTAGAGAAGGTATTTTCCAACATATTCTGATACACTAATGTACTATACTTTGATTAAATAACAGAATTTTTCACCACCTCAAATTGATACCTTATGTTTTGCTGAAAGTGCCTCCTTGCATGCAGAGCTGTACATATCCATGGTCTGCTTGAGTTCCTGCTTTAGTCTTTTCATCTCTGCTTCAATATCTTCCTATATATTAGAGAAAGATATTTATCATTTATCTTCTGTATTTGGTGCTAATAGTAGTTGTTAAAGACATAGGAAGCTTTAGCAAAACATAGGAAGCTTGAATGACAGCACCTTCATAACAACAGAGAGAGATGAAAATTTATGTCCTAGAAGCATGAGGAGGATGCATTCTAGCAAACGACTCGAGTTTGTTGCACCATATTTATCTTCTTATACTTTTTCTGGAGTTATTTGGTTAAACTTAAATTGCTTTTGTAATATTGTATCTAGTGTGAGAGTTTGTTGCACCATATTTATCTTCCTATACTTTTTCTGGAGTTTTTTCTTTGAACTTAAATTGCTTTTGTGATATTATATCTACTGTGTTCCGGTGAATTTTTGCAGATACTGATGTACTTGATGTTGAAATGCGTACCAGGTTTCTGGGGGAAGACCATGATCCGTTGCCACTATCAAAAGAATTTGATGAGAAGGCATTTGCTTCAGATAACCTGGTTGCTGAGTATGATGATCCAAAGCTTAATCTGCTCTCTGTTTCTGAGCTGTTTGAAAGCCGCGGAGCAGAATATTTGATATCTGTGTCTGAGCTGTTTGAAAGCCGAGGGGGAAGACCTGAATCATGACTGTCCATAGAGATCGGAAACGTTGAGCTTGGACGACCAGAGCTCACGAATGATAAATCAGATTCTGCCACTGAGAGGTCTCCATAGGATCTGTTCATCACTTTACCTCTGTTGAATGGAGACCTGTTGAAAAAGATGCATATAAATTGAGTTGTTTTATGTTAATCAACCGTTTGTAGTAGTACATTATGCACTTCCTCTTATCTATTGCATAAAGTACTGTCCATTCCTGATTCTCTGAAAAACTTACTTGATGCAATCTACATCCTCAGTTGAGCTTCGTGATGTGAACGGTGACTTCATATCAGTAACACTTCCTGTTGAAATAGGACATGTTAAACCTGTTTCTAACAGTGTTTCATGACAGATACTAATGCAAGATGCTGCAGGTGGAAAATCAGACCTCTAGTGTCATTGCTTTGTCCATAACGTGTACCAACGAAGCCAAGCTTAGCACCTAGAGAGGAGGTGGACTGATTCTGCTGCGTGGGAGTTGGTGAACTGGGAACTGGAGAAGATGCATTCCTTACCGATTGAACTTTGCCTTTGGCAATCACATAAACTGTGCAAAAACCAGGTACGATTTTGGACACTGCGCTTGGGACATCCATTGTCTTGAATCTTTCAAGTCAAAAAGTGTTGTAAGTAGCTAGATATGAAACATTGCAATGTTGCTGAATACTGAATACTTCAACTTACCTGCTAACAAAACCGTTCCTTGATGTAGCACCCACCACCAGATTCTCAATGAAATTGGCTGCAACATAGTCACTTATGGAAGTTGCTATGTCTATCCCTTCGATTACAACTTCATTGACTTGAATCTACGACAAAGAGAGAAAGCTGATTCACAACATCTGCAAGAACACGCGGAAGAACAAACGATAAAGATGGAACGTGCAAATAGCATCGTGCACTTACATTCTTACGATTGCAGAAGCATCTGAAAGGTAAGAACAACTTTGCTTGAGCATCAGGATCACTTCTACATACGCTGGGAGTTCCATCATTCACATCTGAGAAAGAAACGTTGTTTGAAGACATGAAACATAGATAAAGAAAAATCACCAATGTTTTAATAAATATTAAATTTCGAATACATAATTTGACAACTACAGTGAGTTGAGTGTTAAGAACTTCAAAGATTGAAACTATCAAAGTTTAAATCTTGCATGTGTCTATGTTTGAAACAGCACAAATACCTTTTTAGCCACAACTAAAAATACTTTTACGTAATGGTTTGGTGTAAACAATGTGCGCTGTAATTTTTACCATTATGAAAAAGGACTAAACTTGGGGTTAGATTTCACGACAAGGAATCATTTTATTGTTGCCTAGAGGAGAAACAACAACAACATATCTAACAAGTGAGGTTTGAGGAGGATAGAATGTACGCAGATCTTACCACTACTTTACAAATGTAGAGAGGTTATTTCTTGGAAACCCTCGTTACAAAAACTTATAAGCAGAATAAACTAGATACGGAAAAAAGGAAAAGAAAAGAAAACAGAAAGAATGACTAATAACGAAAAACACATGAAAGTGTGTAAATATGATAAAATTAATATATATAAGACGGATAATGACAACACAAGATATAAAGACACGACTAATCCTACTACCCTACTATGCTTCAAGGCCAGACATCACTTAACTCTACTAACCTATTAGCCTGCTATTCTAATTCGCGATCTTCACTCCTAGAAAAGAAGAATCGCATAAATATTTCAGCCAAAAACAGAAAAATGATCCTACCATTTACCATTTATTCAAGGAGTGAATTCTTGAAACAATTGTAAATGGCTCAAGAAAAGAATCTAACTTGACCCCAACAAAATTAGCGCCAAATTATAACTTCATTAATCATTTGACTCAAAAAAGATGTGAATATGATTAAACACCACAAGGGTAACAAAAAACAAAAATACTAACAATATGATTAAAATTGCTTAAACATTGAAGAAAAAATATGCATGGTTTACTATTGAATTATTAAATAGGAACAAAAATTAGGCAGACTATTCCATGCATAGTTTTGCAGAGAATCAATGCACATCAATAAGAATGACATAAAAGAATCAGAAAAATAAGGTTAATATTTCCTGTCAATTTTTAAAAAATAAAAATAAAAAATAAAATAATTTATAAAGGTAGAAAAAAAAACCTGCATTGGGAAGGGAATTAGAAGGTCTGACTTTAACATGAAGAAGAGTAATATTTTTTTCTTTGCCAATCAAAGTATCAACTGCCCATTTTAATGCATATTGGCTTCCTTTATCTTTGTCTATTGCAATTACTGTTGATTTATCTTTTTGATCTCCACTAAAGCTCTTTTGGCTCATTATGATATATGATCTCCTTCAACAAATTAAACCACAAGAAAAAATAATAAAATATAATTCAATTTAAGATCAATTCTTAAATTGTTTCTTTGAAGATTTTTCCTTTATGATTTCCCCCTTTGCTTAGTTTCTTTTTTTTTTTCCTTAATATGTTTTTAAAAATTTGTTGTTGAAAATCCCTCTCTCTATCTATACGGCTCTAGGAGTTTTGCCCATTTATCAAGCTCGTCCAGGAATTTCTTTTAATTTATTTCCTATTTTTTTTATTTTCTTTTTAGGATTCTGAGTTAAAACGATTACTTATAACATTGACTTCTTGGGGCCAAAAAAAAAAACATTTGACTACTGAAGACGTGTCATGGAAAAAATGTTTTTTTGTTTTTTTTTTGTTTTTTCTATTTCTAACTTTTTTGTTTTTTCTATTTCTAAAGATTTTTTCTGAGATTGTTAATCATAAATTTTTATATGTGATTTTATTATTTTTCCAAGTTAAACGGTTCAATGTAGCATGAAATAGTAGGTGACAATTTGTAAGATCACGAGATACTAATAATTACTATTACATATAGTTTACTAACAATACGAAGATTAACAATATGAAGATATAAGCATGTGCATTATCCAAATTCATCTAATGGGATGTCTTATGGAGATATTTAAAGGGCGGCTCAATAGAATTGGTGGCCTAAAGTCATTTTTTTTAAAAAAAAGTTACGTTTGTTTAATATTTTTATATATTTTATTTTTATAAATATTTTAAAAATATTATAACTAATTATAAATTAAGAATTAATTTTTTTCAGTTGTATGTATAATATTCTTGCAATATTTTGTAAGACAAGAATGAATATATATAAATTATTGTATGTTACGTAACAACACAAATGTTTAAATCTCTCTTTTGAAATATTTTTCAATAGAATCAATTGTTACATAAGATGTCAAAATTATTCAAGAAGTGTTTAAAATATATCAATTATCCTATATGTATATATAAATATTGCCAATTAAAATTTTATTTTTTATTTATGTAATATTTTAAATTACAAAAATTTAATATTATAGTGTGTTATTCCTATATTTTTTATTTATTTTTTGGGCCTAAAGCCATTGCTTCTCTTGCTTTAGCGTTGAGCCGCCCTTGTGTTATTACATAATCAATACAACTTGATCTATACTAAAAGAATGAAAGTATAGTTGACAAGATACATACGCCAATGTTTATAATATATAGTAAAGGGCGGCTCAAGCACATTAGTGGCTTAAAGGGAAAATCAAATGGAGGCCTTAAACTTAAAAAAATAAATTAATATATTTTCTTACGAATTTTATTCTTCTATCTCTTTGAAATGCAAAATTGTTTAAAAAAATTATAATTAATTTCAATCATTAATTCTTTTCAATTGATCATATAATGATACTTTAGATATGTCAAAATTATTCTAATAATTCTTTCTTTTTATACGATATAAATAATCTTTACTGTAAATAGTATTTACTTAGTATTTTTTTTCTAAAAAAAATCTATAACCTATTATTACTAAAATAAAAAGTGAGGCCCTCAAATTTGGGGCCTCAAGCACTTGCCTTTTTTCTAACACTGTCGAGCCACCCTTATTAGAGACGATTGGTGTTTCAATGGTGTATATTAGTGTGAGAAAGAACATACAAGATGGAGTCAAGACTCGGGTAAGGATGGTGGAAGGAGACTCGGAATATTTCCCCATTGAGATGAGACTTCATTAAGGGTCTGTGTTGACCCCTTTTCTTTTTGTCTTAATGATGGATGAGCTGACATGATCTATCTAAGAGGAGGTTCTATGGTGTATGATTGTATACTAATTGCGGATGCCATAGTATTGATTGATGAGAGCAAGGTAAAATTAATGATAGGTTGGAGGTTTAGAGACATACTTTAGAATCTAAAGAGTTCAAATTAAACAGGACCAAACACAGAATACCTGGAGTGCAAATTTAGTGTCATGAGGGATGGATATTGAAGTGAGGCTTGCCACTTAATCTATTCTCTAGAGAGAAAGCTTTAAATATCGTGGGTCCATCATCCAGAGTAGTGGTGATATGATGATGTCACACATTGTATTGCGGCAACATGGATGAAATGGAACCTCTGAAGTATTGTGTGATAAGAAGATACCACCTAAACTAAAAGATAAGAAGATACCACCTAAACTAAAAGATAAGTTTTACAAAATGGTGGTTCGATCATTTTTGCTATGTGGGCCGGAGTGCTGGTCAGTCAAAACCTTGCATGTGAAGATCCAAGTTGCAGAGATGAGGATGTTAAGATTGATGTGTAGACATACAAGGGGTGATAAGATTAGGAATGAGATCATCCGAGAGAAGTTAGGGGTGGCTACTATGGCAAACAAGATGAGAGAAACGTGACCGCGATGGTTTGGGCATGTACAATGGAGAAGTGCAGACGATCCTGTTAGGAGGTGCAAGAGGGTGGATTTACAAGTTACTGGAACGGGTAGGGGTAGACCGAAAAAGTGTTGAAGAAAGGTAATTAGACAGGATATGACACAACTTCATATCATTGAGGACATGACCTTAGATAGAAAGACGTGAAGGTCTCAAGTTAGGATAGAAGGTTAGTAGGCTAGTAGGGATAGGATGATGGCTTGCCTTGTGATATAGTAGGTTATTTGGATTAGTTGTACTTTGTTTATTGTGTTGTTATTTTCCGTTATTTATTTTACTATTTTTATTGTATTTATAAAATTCTTAATTGCTTTTCACTCTAGTCATTTTTTCATATATTGTATTTTTTTCTTTTGGGACTGGTATATTTGAGTTGAGTTCTTCCGAAAATTTCTATATCTATGAGCTAGTGGTAAGGTTTACGTATATTTTACCATCACTAGACCTCACTTATGGCATTTTATTGGATATGTTATTATTGTTATTGTATATTTAAGAATACAATAAACCATCATCTTTGTAGAAATAAAATCTCTAAAATTATCACTAATAAATTTAGAGATTTTGACCTATATTTTAACACTCTTATCACATTATTTATG
>JAPFFP010000089.1:5743583-5774762 GCA_026153255.1 Solanum medicagineum
TTCAGTCCTCTTAGTATTATTTGGACTGGCAGCCGCTGTCCCCTCTGGGGAACGGTCAGGAGGAGAGGCAGCCACTGCTTGGCTACCCTGCTCCATCTTGTTCAGATCTGCTGAGGGCGCCATCTGCTGTGTGACGCCCCCTGCAGCTCCAGAGGGCGGGGGAGTTGGTCTCGGTTCCGTTTCTGGAGTGTGGTTGCGCTGGCGAAGAATGATGATGACAACAATAATTGCTGCAATTGCTGCTGCTACTGCGATGGCCACCAATATAATTGTCCAAAGAGCTATCTTTGGTTCCTTCGTGCATTTCGACAATGGACCATCACAAAGATTATTACCTGTATATCATCATTACCAAATAAATAAAATGAGACCATGTTTTTAGCATTATTTATAATCATTACTGTATATAAATATGGCTAAAAGCTTCAGTGACTTAACATGCAATGACATTAGCTCAACTGCCACTAAATGTTTTTACGAAAAATTAAATTTTCCTACTAAAAAGGAAATTTATCGCCACAATGTCTCTTTTGTTGTAGTGCCAGTACATTGCAATTTATATGACATTTTTTTGCATCTTTGAATCTAAATTGGATTGAATCAAATCAACTCAATATTTTAAATTTAAAATTAAGATTTAGATGTTTAAAAGTTACATCAAAAATATTATAAACAACAATTCTTCTAATATCAACGTTATGAATCACACTTTAAAATGTTGGTCAAGTTTGCATAATTTGAATTTTGAAAAACAAAAAGTGTCACATGCATAAATTGGGTAATTAATTCATGTGAAGACATTGTGTATGTTGGAGCTAGCATCATGAATGTTAACAGATGATAGCGAGGCTTGAGAATTGATATATATTCAATTCATAAGAGTTAGCAATTGTCGATATGGAGATGTTTTAAAAAATGAAATATATCCTACCCATGAAAGATCAAAATGTACAAAAGTTTTACCTTCAAATGCTGAAGGTTTGAGATTGGCAAGGCCACGTGGAATTGGACCCTCAAGAGAGTTGTTAGAGAAATTCATATCCATGATTCTTTCTTGATTAAAGTCAGGGATTTGACCTTCAAATTTATTGTTTTCAAGCCTTAATTCAGTAAGCTTAGGCAATTGACCCCAAACAGATGGGATTTTACCAGTAAATTGATTGTTAGCAAGATGAAGTTTTTTTAACCAATGCATCCCTTCAAAAGCAGAATTCTCAATTTGTCCAGAGAACTTGTTATTTGAGAAATAAGCCGTTTTCAACCCCGCAAGTTTATTCAAATTCGGTAAAGGTCCTTCAATATTGTTGTTCATGACACTTATAGTCCTGAAATTATGCAAATCTTTAAGAGCATCCATATCGATTTTCCCACTTAAGCCTTTACCCTCCAATTGCAACCCGAAAACCAATCCGTTTTCGCAAAACACATTAGGCCAATTAGGTTTGTCTGTGTTTTTATCACAAGGTGGTACGTTTGGATTCCATTTAGCAAACGCGTCATTTTTCTGGAAGGACTTGCTAAACTTAATAAGGATCTCCCCCTCGGAATCCCCTGATATGGCTGGAACAGCGACGATTAATAATAACATGGCGAGGAACAAGAGATAGTGATGGTGATGATAATGACGATTGTGGTTGCTATAACGATGAGATGCCGACATTGCATAGACCAGTGGTAGGGGTGCGCGCACTTGCGGGTGCGCGCCCTTTACAAAGGACAATTGTAAATGAGAAATGAGTATATGAATTATGGTTCATACAAAGAAAGTGTTTTGAACGTGTCTAAGGTAATGCATGGGGAGGCACAAGGAGGAGAGAGATGGACGGGAGGGAGAAGCTCAATAGAGTTTGAGAAATGGACAAATGGGAAGTGGGGAGTTCAAAGTTGACAATGTCATCTATGGTCTTTGATGTCACATCAGAAAACTACGCTTGACCACTCTAATCTCATAATTTTTAAATATGTCAGGTAGAATATATTATTTTTTAATTTAAAAAGAAAGTAAGGCACATTATTGAAACAAAAGAAATAGTAAATAAACACAAAAAAAAAGTAGTGTGATTTATTTCTTTTTCCTATTAATCTTCTTTATTTTTTCTTGTGAAGATATTTCGTCAATTCCAATTTATGTGAAAGAGTTTGCAGAGGAGGGTTAAAATATTAGATTTTTAGTATGAATTCGAGCATAACTTTTTAACTTTTTTAAACAAACAATTTATACATTTAATATAGTTACATGAAAACACTATTACCTCTTTGTTCATGTTATGTGAATGCATTTCCTTTTTAGTTTATTTAAAAAAAGAACATCTTTTTAAAATTTAAAAATAATTTGACTTAAACTTCTTATTTTACTCTTAGTTTTTGAAAAGAAATCATTTTCTTAAAATCACTAGTCGTGTTCCTTTTTTGATTTAACTTAATTTGTGATTTAATAAAATTTTATAGTTTTTTTCAAATTTGAAAAGCTAAATATTAATCGTCAATTCCAACATTGTTCTCCTCATTATAATGTCCCTCGGAAGAACTCCAAATGTAAAAAAGCTGTACAGAATGGATCAATTAGAAATTGTCAATAAAACTCAAGCACATGAAGCATAATTTAGAAAAAAAGAATTTGATTTAGCACACATTACAATTCATCATTATTATTGTATTTGACATAAAACTTAAAGAAAGTGTGCACTACATTTGCAATGTACAAAACTATACATAAATTTTTTATTTGAAGAATAAATACAAATGTAATAGGCTATTCATGATGTTATTTTGAAGGTAATATTACTTGATTGAGATAAGCTCCAAGTGCCCATATTGGGAAAATATTTCTGTAGGATGAGTAGCTTATCATACAATTCCTATTGAATACTCCTATTATTTCCTGCCAAAAAAAATTACAATATATATTGTTGAGATAATAAAGAGATAAAAATCGTGAATTGAAACCAAAAGCAGAAAATACCTGCTGTGGAAAATCTCCATTTTCCATTTGAGAATTTATCAGAACTTTAGCCGCTCGTTTGAGTGGAGTAGGATCTCTTTTGCCCTAACAAATTTTGGCACATTAAATAAAATACAATTGAAAAATGAAATTAACTAATTATTTAATTAATATCCTAATTTAAAATAATTAGTGCTATTTAAATTAATTACCTGACCAGCTTCAATAAGAGCCAACATGGCCCAAGCAGTGTTCACATTGTGTGGTCTATTCCCTTCAAGGTTTGTGTAAACCTATAAAAAAAAGTTAAAAGCATAAATGTTATTGAAGATTTAATTAGCAACAAAAATATCATATCACAGACAAATCTTTTTCCGTGACGTAGTACCTTCTTTGAATCATGATATAGTATATTTATGCATTTCCAAACGTAACGGTCATCTATTATAACAATGTTTCACTATAATAATCATTTTGTTATGAAACTAACTTTCCTGCTATGTTACATTATATGTTCTTTAATTATAACAACATTTTACTATAGTAAAAAATATCTAGACAAAGCGATATTAATTAATGTGTCACCTTGTGTTGAGATGAGAGATAACTTTCTCCCCAACCACCATAAGGTTGAATTTGTTTGGACAATAGGAAATGACAAGCCTTTCTAATGCTTTTGCAATTTTCATAAGTGTAGCCACCAGCAACCAGCCCACTTATCCCAAACCATGTTCCATATGTGTAGCAAATTCCCCAAGACCCATACCTTCATACACAAATATTTATATATTATGAGTTCAAGTATTAGAATAAGTATACGTTTCTAATTTCTATGGTAAGCATTAAAAATAATAACCTCATTATAATAGTATGATATCAAATGATCAAGTGGTCCGTTGAAAATCGTAAGCTCGCAGATTTTAATTTTAATAAAAACATAAATACTAGGTGATATGTGTACTACTCGAACGTAGTAGAGATATCAAAGGAGAATGTGCCATTATAGTTACAGGTTCAATTGAACTCATAACTTTCGACATGGAGTATAAATTTATAAAAATTGTAATTAATAATATACATTGAATTCATAACTATAAAAATATAATGTGTTAATTAATGCACTTATAGAGTTTAAATTTTAGATCTGTCTCTAATAAATACCTCACAAAATAAATTGAGATTCACAAACTAGCTTTGTACACCACAATTATGTGTATATATATATATATTTTTTTTTTTTTGAAAAAAAAGAATTACCATGAGCCATCAGGAAGTTGAATATTTTGAATGAATTTGAGAGCTTTTCCAATACATATTCCTATTTCCTTCTCACGATGTTCGGGGTAATGTTTCTTGAAGGATTGAAGAGCTTGAATTACTGCAGATGTACATTCCACATACCTGCATAAATTATATTGCACATTCTCTATGTGGAATCTCTACAATAAAAATTGCGTTTATCGGTAAAGCATATGCACATTAATAAAGAGAGCTAAGGTCTTTATCAGCAGTTGGTTAATTTTCATTGTATCCAATGTCATTATAGGCTTTAGGGACATTTACCAAGAGTGATAATTGCCTCTGACTAAACATGTTTACCGATAAATATATTGTCGCTAAAGATCATTTTTTTGGTGTAGAGAATACTCCAAGGTTTGCCATAATTTTTTATTCACTGTTCAATACTCATATTAGAATTCAATTAATTAATATCCACACCACGTATGGCTCATTTAAAATAAACGCTGCCTACCAACAATTTTTCATACTCAAAGCTTGAATTCAAGACCTGATTCAAAAAGAAAAAATCACATCTTTTGCACCACATCCTAAGTTGGTTTTTAGTATTACAGGAAGTTCTCAAATTTCAATTTACACCAAAATCTAATTTTCTAGTTTGATATCATGACGTTTCTATTTGGATTTTTTTTCTTGTATTTCTAATATTCTCTTTTTTGATTCTAGCATAATTTCTTTATTACGATACCTTTTTTATACTTGATTTTGGTATACTTTACTTGACTTGAGGGTCAGTTGGAGACAACTTCTCTTCCTTCACGAGGTAGGGGATAAGGTTATGTATAAGCCTTCTTCTCTAGACACCATTTATGAAATTACACGAAATATATTGTTATTGTTGTTACTGTATAAAGAATATTCTACCCAAATTTAATGTTATATGACAAAAACAGTGTACACATACAAATTATGTAGAAATTAAAGTACTCTTACTGGTAATCAATAGTGATATCCCCAAATGTTTCTGATGGATTAATCATCTGTCAAATAGTCCAGGGAAAAAAAAGAACAAAAACAGAAGGGTAATTCAATTGATGAATTAAAAAAAAAAAAGAAATGTAGGGATTTAATTCTTATGTAATACTTTTGTTACCTCTAGCCATGCATAAGATCTTGTAAGTTCATACGAAGCAAATCCACCATTGCTGTTCTGAAATGTGTATATATACGAGAATCGAATAATTATCGATATATATATTATTCGGTCAACTATATATATATATATATGGTGCATATTGTGTATAAGTATGTATGTTATATATGTATATTTTATTATTAAGTATATACTTACTATTTATATGTTTTATATGTAAATCAGATAATCGAATGATACTCTATTTGTTTCAAAAAGAATGACCTAGTTTAACTTGACATGAAGTTTAAGAAAATAAAAAAGACTTTTTGATTTTGTGATTATAAATTAAAATTATATCAAAGATATACCAAAATACCTTTAATCTTATGACCTTAAACATTTTAAAAGTTAAAATTTAAATGTTGCCAAAAAAATAAAAAGATCATTTTATTTTAAACAGGCTAAAAATAAAAAGTCAATCATTTTTTTAAATTGAGGAAGTAATTATTATCCCAATTTGTACACTTTGACGGTTGAGTTAGAATAAGAAGTCATTTTTAGTTTTGGTTTATCCAAATTCGAATGACATAAAGTGGAGAAATAATTCAATACTAGTATTTATTTAAGTAAAAAATTAACCTGAAGAGAGAGAATCAAATTGACAGCATCACATAGCCTCTTAGGTGCTATTGCTTCTCCGACAATGTCTTGTGGCATATGAGATAGCAAGAGTGATGCCTATAGTTTAAACAAATGAATAATATACATTATCAGGCCACTTTTATTTATTATAGCAGATAACATATTTGATGTGAGAATTTATTTTATATTCTAAAGGCAAGAGGAATTGATCAAATGATAAACACTTTCTATCTTCAGTTTTGAGATTATGGATAAGAGACACCAAAAAAATGGAGCAGAAGGACAAAAATGTCTATATTTTTAATGTGCTAGCAGACTTATATTAGGGATGACAACTGGAGCAGAGTAAGACTAAGATAGGATAAATCTTGACCCACTAAGACTTTGACCTATCCTCCCTTGCCCCCTTTATATTGTCTCATGTCTTATCGCATTCAGAGTTTGTCCTACCTGTCCTAATTATCATCCCTAAGTGGAGTTAATTTTTAAGATCAGTATAACTAATCTATTACTACTACAATCATGTAGCACTAGGTAATGAACAAAACCTTAACATAAATAATTACTAAAATGGTGAATATGTAGAATATTATTTCAAGGTGGAGATTAATAATAATAATAATAATAATAATAATAATAATAATAATAATAATAATAATAATAATAATAATAAATAGACCTTTAAAGCTTCTGCAGTGCAATCTGATACAATCCACCCATTGTCTACAGTAGAGAAAGGCCATCCACCTTTAGAATGCTGCCTATACCACTTCTGCACATCTCCACTACTATTTTCTCTAACCTTAATAATCAAATGCAGGATTATACAAAGTTAATAAAGCTCAACACACACTACGGGGCGGAGCTAGAATTAGAGTTATAGATTCGACCAAACTTAATTATTTTGGTCCAAATTTTATATTTGTAGTAAGAAATGTAATAAATATATATAAATTAGTCTCTCTATTCCATGGCATCCTTTTCTTTTCAGTTCATTCCAAAAAGAATATAACTTTGTTATAATTAGAAAAAATGTAACGTTGAAATTCCTCTTTTACCATTAATGAAATGCATCTTAGTCACACAAGTATCTAAGATTTGTTTTAGAACACAAGTTTCAAAAGTTTTTTCTTTTTTTTTTAAACACCATGTCAAATCAAAGAGTGTCATATAAAACGAGGCTGATAAAATATTTTATAAACTTCAAATTCTGACTCTGCCTCTGTACGCCGTAAAAAAAATAAAGTAAAGAGAAAGAAAAAGATAAGTATGAACCTGTGAGGCTTTAATGAAGTGGTGTGCATTTTTAAGCATCACACCATATTCTTGAGGAAGGTTTGTTGCTAGTATGGCTTGTACACTAAAACTAACATCCCATAGTTGACTTCCATTATATCCCTATAATTTTAAATAAAAAACAATCTTCTAGTCAGGAAATAATTTTAAATTTTAAAACTTTTTATTTTATCTCTAATGTTATGCTTGCATAATATATAGCGCGATCAAAAGAGATGACTCAATGTTAATATCTTTTATATCTTATCATTATTTTTAACCGCGAATGGATGATTTAAATTTAATTAAGAATGAATTAATTAGAAATCATACCTTCATTTTCATGCCATCTTCAGCAAGCCATAGGTAGTCTTTGATTCTCGAGAAATGAAGTTTGATAGCCTGGGAATCTGGATCCTCTACCCAACAACACAGCATGTTCAATACCTATATTTTATATGAAATGTTTCACCATTTAATTACTCATGTGTTATATCAAAATTATAAAAAGAAAAAAATATTTCCATATTAAGGGTAATTTTCTTCTAAAAATAGCCTATACGTAACATGTGAAAGCATACATTTCAAATAATGTTAAATATATTACGTCCTCCGTTTCAATTTACGTGGTACCTTTCAAATTTTGAGATCGAATAAATCTCTCTTTGACCATAAATTTTTCATATATCTTTTAAATATCTTGAATTGTCAATTACTATGCCTTATAGTACTTTTTATGTAGTTTACAAATATGTTAATTCATTTCAAAAAAGTTAAAGATTCCATGAGCAAATTTCTGCATCAAACTTATTTGTTTGGCTCTCGAAAAAGGAAAAGTGTCACATAAATTGAGACGATTATATATCAATGCATGACAAAACTAAAAATCATAATAAACCCCTAACCGATGATCAAAAATGCTATTATCCCCTTCTTTTTTCAATTTGTAGTATGGATTAATTCAGGTAGAAGATAGAAATTCTAATAATTTAGCATGATCTGTTAAAAGAACAAACAAACATAATGTCATATATAAGTATATAGTGTCAATAAAGTTTATAAATTAGAATACCTTATTGACAGGTCCAATACAAATATAATTGGTACTTTCATCCTCATAATGAATATGTTCCATCACAGTGTTGAGTGCCTTCTTTCTTAGTTTGGAAAATGGCCATTGCATGAGAAGAGGTTCTCCAATTTTGTGAAGACCATCCCAAAGAATGTCTTGTACTAAAGGATGAGGGTAATATAAATCTTCCTGAAATTAAACACCATACCTTACTTTCGAAAAATAAAACATGACAACTTAAGTGAGACGGAAAGAGTTTCATAAATTGACTTTGAGAAGTTGAAAAATGTAACTGAATTCTTATCAAAAGCACTTTTTGTTTGCCAATTGATTGCAACCCCATAATTGTTGTTTTATATTAGCAAAAATAGTCATAAGTTTTTACTCTCAAAAGTATTTGTTAGAAAAAGTAAATTCAATGCAAATATTTTTTAAAATAACATATTTTAGAAGTTTGATCAAGTAGACTATCAATTTATTAGTTTCACTATGTCATATTTTTTTCCTTTGAAATTTTTTTGTATTAAAAAGAAATCGATAATAAAAATAGGACCGGAAAAACAAAAGAAAAACACCTTAGCACATTGGTTTCTTGCCGAATCCCAATCTATTTGGTGATAAGGAATTGTATAGAGCTCTCTTCGAAGTGATAAAATGGTGGAATTAATAGGAGCTACATATCTCCTTCCATATAAGTAAGACATTGCTAAATACACCATTCGACAATGACACCACATTCGACCTACAATATCATCAAATAATAATATGACTATATACGTTAGAAGTAAATTAAAACAATAATGTACAACACATACATACAGTATAATCTCGCGATACTAATTAAAAATAGGTCAAAATCGAGGTCGATCGAATAAGTACATCTTCTAATTATCGTTTTCGTGAAAGTGACAGACAAGGTCGGTTAAAATAGAGAGACAACCGACTCTGTTTGTCCATTTTTGTCGCTTTCGTGAAATCAAAGGACAACCGATCCTGTCTGTCTTTTTTTTAAAAAGTAGTCACGAACTTTGGTATTTTCAATGACCTTTGAACAATTCTACCTCTCAATTACGTGTTCTTTGATGAAATATTTACCATTGTTTCCTTTATACTCTTCAATTTGCACTTCAGAAACCGACCTGTTCGTCAATTTTGAAAAAAATAATGATACAAAAAATCGAGAGACTGCATCAATTTTATTTTAAAAATTTTGCACATTTTTGTGTGGAAAAAATGATGAACAAGGTCGGTTTTCCTTTGATTTTTTGAACCGATTTTGTTTGTTGATCTTTTTATTATTTTTTTAGTGTTGTCACAAGTAGGATTTTACAGAGAATTATATATGCGCAATCTTACTCTTATCTTATAAAAATTAAAAAAAAATATTTTTTATAGATCATTAGCTCAACTAAAACGATAAGCGAATTAAAATATATTCATTACGATGGCACCTGGATGTATAGGAACAAAGTAGGGTAGAAGCCATAATTCTGGCGGTAGTGGATTATTGCCGCTCCATTCATATACACCTAGTACCTAACACAAACAGGACCAAAAATAGATAAATAAATAAATAAACAAATAAATACTATTATATTTGAGAAAAAACTATGTAGTGGTCCTGTTTAATTGGTATGATAAATGATATAAAGAATAATCCTAATATATAATTTGGTATAATTTTATTCCATATTTGATCGTAATTTAATCATGCATAATTTGATACAATAATTTGTGTGTTATTTTATACCACATGCTATATGGAATAATTAATTTATGTATAACTTATACTTGAATTAAATAGTAAAAGAATATTATTATCTTTATCTTTTTCCTAGAAACCAATATTATAAATTTATTATATTTTAATACAAGTAAAAGAATATTTTAAATGATATATTGTATGTCCAGTTTTAATATAATAAATCAAACATCAAATAAAAAAATAATCTTGATATTATTAATTTCCGTATGATGAATTTCTACGTAACTATTCACCACATTATAATTTATATATAATTTGTAATCAAATTAATTGTTGAAGAACTTTCTTAACTTACAGAGAGCCAGAATTTTCCCCAAGAAGGAGTATAAGTGACACCACCATGGTCAAGAATCCATTTTCTAGCTTTCTCCATTGGTTCATTATTCACATTTTCTCCATCAATAAGTCTTATTGCCACATAGTTGAGAGCTGTGCAAAACATGGTGCTATGTCCTTCTATGTGTAGCCCCCATCCTCCATCTTGATTCTGCATTCATTTTTTTTTTAAAATATATAGTAATAAAAACTACAATTCATTAGAAAAATAATCACAAACTCCAGTAACGTATTTGACAATAACATATTCAGCATAATTCTACATAGTAGAGTTTGAAAAAAGTAAAATATATGCAGATCTTACCTCTATCTCAGAAATAATGTAAAGATTATTTTTGATAGACGCAAATTCAAATATTGTAACTATTTGAGTAGAAGTCAAAAAGAATGTTTAGGCACCTGATGATTATACAAATAACGAAGTATTTCCTTTTGATGCTCTTCAGATAAAACTATATTCACTGCTTCCATTATGAATAGGCTTATAATCTGCAAAAGTTAGTAAAGGGGTAAACTATAAAAAAAATAATTAAGTTAAGAAGAGTAATAGGACCCTTTATAGGTACAATTTTATCATAATTTTGGTGTGTTTCTGTGTCTTTTCCTTATAATTTCCTAAGTTAAGAAAACAAGAGAAAAAATACAACACATGTTTCAAAGTTAAATATATATTATTCGAGTATCACAACCACCAAAATCAGAAACTTATATATATATATATAGAAGAAGAATTATTACTCCCTCATCTCCATTCATTTGGCTGGCACACTTTAATTTTTGGTTTGTCAAAGATATAATGTTATTTTTCCAGATTAGAAATAATTTAATTAATCATTTTTAAAATTTCTAATTACATAATCTATAGTCAAACAAATCTTTAAAATTTGCAGTCAAATTCTTAAATTTTGTATATATTAAGCCAAACTATGCTAGATAAATTTGAATGAAGAAATTATATCTGACGCACTTTCATTTTTAATTAATTAATTCTAAAAGAATAACACAATATATTTAGTAACAATTTCATTTTAAAATACTCATTTATCCTTATTAGGATAATTTAATTATAGTCATACAAACATATATAACTTGTTTACAATAATATATCCAGTGAAATATCATAAGTGGAGTCCGAGGAAAGTAGATTTGTATGCAGACCTTATTACTATCTAAAGAAATTGATAGAGAGGTTGTTTATGAAAGACTCAAACATCTGTAACTTATTTTTAGACTATAAATTTCAAAAAAATTTCTTTGTTTCTTAACCTTTGTGTTAAACCAAACATCGTCACGAAAAAAAATAATATTTATATATTGAGAAATGGGATCATACCAAACCAGGCAAAAGAAATAGAGGACCACCATAATCAGCAGGCCAATGGCCATCCTCAGCTTGAATAGTTGAGTAGAATCTTAACCCCCTTTTCAATGTTCTCCTCACTATTTCTTCTTCACTATTTATTTTCACTTTTTCCAACATTTCAATTTCCTTTTCCTTTGCAAACTAATCATTAATCACAAGTAAATAAGATCAATTAATTCTCATTTATAAATAAAATAAAATTTCAAAGATTATTTTAAATTAATTAATTACCTGAAGTCTTAATAGGAGATCAGAACTATGTTTAACATGAAACCGATTCTTATGAAAATGTTCACGAATATTCTCGATACGAGACCGTTCTTCATTCGTTCCATCATTTTGATCGAATTCCCAATATTGTCTACCAACACTATAGTTCAAACTTTTAACCCACTCATCATCTCCCTGTGACAACTTAAGCTTCCACATCGTTTTTCCTTTTCGATTGATATATGTCTGCACTCGTTAGAAATCATAAGAATATCGTAAAACTGATGAATTATATCGCTAAACAGGAAAAAAAATATCGATAATATTATTTAGCGATGATGGGAAAGTTGTACATAAATGTTTTACTAATACGCCATGAGAATAATCTTTATTTTGAATAGTATTATGTATAATGAGTGACACTTAAAAAAATAAGAAAAAATATGAGAAATGAAGAAAATGATGAGAGGGAAAGAGAGAGACTAACATGAGTAGAGCAAGCTTGTGCATAAGAAGTGGAAGAGCTAGTTTGAAGAAAGAATGGTCTTTCTCTATTTATACACATACCATAATCTAATTTTTAAATTAATAATTAAATAGCAACAAAAGTATTATGTTATATATATTAAAAAAAAATGATTAGTGCCGTTTCGCGGGTGTCCATTTTACTATTGTTACTTTTGTTTTAATTATTTATTTAATTTAATTTGACATAAAATTTTAAAAGTAAATAAATCTTTTGAAGTTCTTAGAATAAATGTATCATAATATTATTTATTTTATAGTTTTTCACATGTTAATATGTAAAGCAATTTTAAATTTGACATATAGAAAATTATCCTAAAATTAATACAAAATAAAAAATAATATTATAAATTCAAAAAATAGCGAATTTTGAAATAAATAATCACATGATAAATTTATTTTAAAATTAATTATCTTTCGTTCTTCGTCTTAATTGGCGGAATAAACATGTAAGAAGAATAAAGGGTTAGCTGTGACCTAAGAAATGGATAGTGGAATGACGGAAGAATGGGGTGGAAACTCTAAGGTAAATTGAATATGGAAAAATAAATGACTTAACTGAAATAAATAATCACTTATAAAAATAATAATCTTTTACCTACTTTTATTTATGTTAATTAGACATCGGTACCCGCGCTGTTATTTATTTTAATTTAAGCAATAGATAGAATTTAGAAAGTTAATGTTTCGTGGTCAAAAAAATCCTACCAGGTGTCCCCCGTTGCTACTGGCCACCTTGGCCTATTGTCGAGCTCGTTGCGGATCCACTCGTATGATTTTTTGGGAAAGTTGCGACGGAACCCCCTTGCAGCGCCAGAATCCGTGGGCTAACACCAATAGAAAACTGCCGAAATCGCTTGTTTCCTGTTCCTTGACCCATAAAATCCTACCAGGAATCTCCCGCCGCCGCCGGGCCACCTAGCCTTTTACCGGGCTCGTTGCTGACCCACTCGTATGATTTTTCAAGAAAGTCGTGCGGGAGCCCCCTGCAGCATTTAAATCCGTGGGCTAACACCCACAGAAAACTGTCGAAATCACAGTTTTCTATTCCTTGGCCCATAAAATCATACCAGGCATTTCCCGCCACCGTTGGGCCACCTGGACCCCTTGCCCGGCTAGTTGTGGACCCACTTGTATGATTTTTCGGGAAAGTTGTGCCGCAGCCCCCTGCAGCACTAGAATTCGTGGGCTAACACTCACAGAAAACTGCATCGTCTATTTCCTATTTCTTGGCATATAAAATTCTACCAGGCATACCCCGCCACCTCAGGGACACCTTAGCCTTTTGTCGATCTCGTTACGGACTCACTTGTATGATTTTTCGAGAAAAAAGTTGCGCCGGAGCTCCCTGCAACACCAGAATCTGTGGGCTAAAATTCATAAAAAACTGCCGAAATCGCTTGTTTCTTGTTCTTTGGCCTACAAAATCCTACAAGGCGTCCCCCGCTGCCATTGAGCCACCTGGGCCTCTTGTCGGGATCGTTGTGGACCCTCTCTGATGATTTTTCGAGAAAGTTGCATCGGAGCACTCTACAGTGCCAGAATCTGTGGGCTAACACTTATAGAAAACTGTCGAAATCGCCTGCTTCCTGTTCCTTGGCCCATAAAATTCTACCATGCGTCCCTTGCATCTACCTGGCTACCTGGGCCTCTTGTTGGGCTCGTTGCGGACCCGCTCGTATTATTTTTCGAGAAAGTTACACTGAAGCCCCCTGTAGCGCCAGAATATGTGTGCTAACACTCATAGAAAACTGTCGAAGTCACATGTTTGTTGTTCCTTGGATCATAAAATCCTACCAGGTGTCCCTTGTTGCTGCCGGACTACCTAGGCCTAATGGCGGGATCGTTGCGGATCCACTTGTATGATTTTTTAGAAAAAAAGTTGGTTAGGAGCCCTTGCAGTGCTAGAATCCGTGGGCTAGCACCTGCAGAAAACTGTCGAAATCGCCTATTTTCTATTCCTTCGCCCATAAAATCCTACTAGGCGTCTTCTGCCGCTGTCGGACCATCTGGGCCTCTTGACGGGCACGTTGTGGACCCGCTCGTATGATTTTTTCAGAAAGTTACGCCGGAGCCCCTTGCAGTGCCATAATCCATAGGCTAACACCCACGGCCGAAATCACATGTTTCCTGTTCTTTGGCCTATAAAATCCTACCGGGTGTCCCTTGTCATTGTTAGGCCACCTGGGCCTCTTGCTGAGCTCGTTGCGGACCCACTCATATGATGCTTTGCAAAAGTTGCGCCGAAGCTCCCTGCAGCGCCAGAATTCGTGGGCTAACACCTACAGAAAACTGTCAAAATCTTTTATTTCCTATTCCTTGGCCCATAAACTCCTACCAGGCGTCCCCCGCCGTCGTCAGTCCACCTGGGCCTCTTGTCGAGCTCGAGATCCACTTATATAATTTTTTGGGAAAGTTGCGCTGGAGCCCCAAGCAACGCCAGAATATGTGGCCTAACACCCACAAAAAACTGTCGAAATCGCCTATTATCTGTTTCTTGCCCATAAGATTCTACCAGGCGTCTCCCATTGCCGCAAGTCCACTTGAGCCTCTTGTCGGGCTCATTGCGAACCCACTCATATAATTTTTTGGGAAAGTTACACTGAAGCCCTTGTAGCGCCAGAATCTGTGGAGTAACCAGAGACAAATTCAAGTTGAGATGAATTTCCTAAGCTGAACAATGACTAAGTTTGAAGATACACATTTAAATATTATCATGAAAATGAGAGAGCTAATAATGACTAAAATTCATTTAAAATCCCTCCAACATAATGACTGTTTTTGGGGACCATTGTTTTTGCAATTGTTTGAGTTAATTACTGAAATCTATTATATGTAATCTTTTTAAGGTTTTATTTTAACTAATCAAAATAGGTTCTGGATCAAAAGTATACTCATCGTTACTTGTTTTGTTCAACATTTTAATAGACTAAAAGTACCTTTCTTATTAATTCAAAATTTTATTTTTTTCTGCTGAGCTATTTGAAATGGATAACTTTGACGTCCATTTAATTAAGAAGTAATAGTTTAATTTTAAAGATTAAAGAAAAGAAATTAATTTAATTATCTAATTAAATGATTGCTTTTATACAATGCCGATTTTATAAAATTTAAAATTTAATTTCAATATAAAATTTTCAGCTAATAATTTATTCTAGTGTTCTTTTTTCAAAATTATAATATTGGCCCTCAACTAAAATTTGGATGATTTAAAATTAAAATAAATAATAAAGCATATTAAGGTATAATTGAAATTTCTTTCTTTTATCATATCACCCTTAGAATTAGTAAAAGAATGTACATAATATCATGTTCATGTTCAGAAATAATATATCATACCTAATGTGCTCAAAATTAAATAAGCAAAAAAGAAGCTATATCCCATTTTTTTAATATTTAAAATAATAATAATAATAATAATAATAATAATAATAATAATAAAATTATCTCAATTCAAATAATACATAAGTAAAATTGATCCACTTTTTCCTTATTATAGATTCAAGAAAGGATATTTTAATTTATTTATAAATAGTTGAAGGCCATTTTTAAAGTCAAAATATAACGGTATGTAGATTATTAATTCAAAACATAACAAGAATAAATTCAAATTATTTTGAATAATTTATAAATAGTTTTGAAATTTTTTCCTTTAGTTCAAAAAAACAGAAGAAAATTTTTAATTCAAAACACAACAAGAATAAATTTAAATTATTTTATAATTCATTTGAAATTTTTTCCTTTAGTTTCAATAAAAAAGAAAAAACAGAAAAAGGTACAAAAACTGAATTGCTCTAATTTATATCAGTATAAAATTAATAAATAGTCAAAAATGGCGATTCTTCACCTATCATGGGATACGCTGTGGACCTATTTAGGATACGAAAGAGATTAGATTTACCTTTATATTATTATTAATTTTTAATAATATTTATTTGGGGGTGGGGCTAAATTTCATTTAAAATCTCTCTAAATAATGACTGCTTTTGGGGACCATTATTATTTTTGCAATTATTTTGACTTAATTAATGAAATATATGACGTGCTTTATATTTGGGGTGGACCCAAGAGATTTGGTTGGCTCCCTTCATATATATATATTATTTTTATTTTTATTAATTAATTTATATTCAATTTTTGATTAAGAAGGACAAAAATCTCAATTGCTCTAACTTATATCATTAAAAACAAAATTGATAAATAATCCAAAAATGTCAATTCTTCACAATGCACTTGTGGACCTTCACATTTAGGATATCACCTGCTTTGAGTTGAATTTTTAAATTTATACTTCAAATCAAATTAATAAAAGTCAATTTTTTTAATTTTAAGGGTTTTTAGATTTTTTTTGTAAAGTCTTCATACAGCTCCTATAACTTAAACTAGAAATATTTTTTTAATCATGACAAAAATGCAATTATTTAAGATATTTTTATTAATAAAATAAAATAAAACATGAGATGAGTGATAATATTATATGAAAAATATTAAATCAAAGAAATAATGAAATCATATAAGATAAATATTGTTATGAATAAATCAAAATAAAAATAATCATTTTTAAAAATAATAAGTCATGTGAATGTAAGTACGGCTATATTTATAATTAAGTTATGTTTTTGCACTATGTAAATTAACTAATGAATTTTTTTTTTTAAAAAAAGTATATTTAATTATTTAGGGGTGAACAAATCTAAATCGAAAATCGTATCAAATCGCAAATTGAGAAAAAAAATTTGACTGGTAATTTGGTTTGACTTAATTTGGTGTTAAAACAAAAGATCTGACTATATTTGAATTAGTTCGATTTAACTTAAAAAAGTCAACATGAGACCAAATCAACTCGACTTTATATTTATAATTTTTAGAATTTGTTTTTACATAAAAATATTCATTTTGATATAATTTATAAATATTTCTTATACGTTTTCTTATATTAATGAGTTGTTTTCTGATCCACTCAAAAAAAAGCCAGCCTAGATGAGGTGGACCAGTCTATATATATAATTTTAATATAAAATAATATACATTTTGTCAATAATGTAATTATTTGGACCACCAATCAAATATGTAACTTCCACTTTAATGATATCATAATTGTACGACCCTTGTTGAATTAAATCAAACCACTATGGAAACTTTATTCCACTTTTGTTTTCATCAAAAACAAAATCAATTAATTCTTATTTGGCCTCAATTGCTCATAAGAGTTTTTAATATTTGTGTAAATACATGAAATCATTCTTGAATTTTTGCAACAAAACTTATCTTAATTAAATGGATATTTAAATGCCTCCTAAACACTCTTCGTCTATCTTTACTTATCCACTATGTATTGTTTATACTAAAGATAGATGTCGAGTAATAATTGTCTACTTTATGAAAAATCAAGAAATAATTTTACACAGAGTAGTTTCTAATTTATCCTTATCATTAATTATAGTCAATTTCCTATTATATTTTTCAAGACACGATATTAAATATATTCAAAAGATAATTTGATAAAATTACCCTTATCAGTTAGTGCTTCTTAATCTCTGTGCCAATTTATTGGATAGAGAGGAAAAAAATTGAATCTATAAAATCATAAACATGATATTTTTTATTGGCTATTATATAATTACTTTTAAATATTTTTTCTTCATATATTAACTCTTTAAAAAATATGTAAATTTTCTTATTTAGAACTAGATGAAATTTGTGGGGTTCTCTCTCTCTCTTTTTCTTTTCTAAAAGAAAATTCTCTTTATTTTGTTTTCTTCCTAATACATCTTTTTCTTCATTGCAACACCTTTTTTCATTCACTTTCATCCTTCCTCTATCCACTATTTGTGTTCTACTAATCCCTTAATAATCTGTTAAATTCAATATCAACATTATACGGTTGATGTTGATTTCACTCTATATTATTGATATCAATTCTACAAATGCAAACTTTCTTAAATTTTGAGTCATTCATTCTGATTTCTACTATTTTATTGTGCAAAAATTGTAAATCTAACTATCTGCACAGTATAATTCTTCTAGCGAAGCTAATTCAATTGAGCTCTGTGGCCTCAATCAAAAATGAAATTGTGATGATATTGTCCATATTGTTTGATATGCTTTCAGACAAAAATTTGATCGGTCGGAACACTCTAATATTATTGATATGCTTTCAGATGGTTGTTCATGTTGTTCTTATAATACCTTATTGCATTGGAGATGCAAATGGTAAAATGATGCTTGCTCATGCAACCAATGCTCAGGTGTTTATTGAATTAGGTTACCATGTGCTTATGAAATAGTTGTCAAACAAGTCTTCGGAAGAGACCATGTGCTTAACCATTTGAGTATTTCAGCTGCTTGTTTTACTTACCATGAAATCAGCATGGTTAAGTTGACAGAGGTGAAAACTGAAATTATTTCTAGGGGTGTGTAAACATCGAATCGATAAAAATATTATTGGTTTATTATTATTGGGTTATTAGGTTATCGGTTTCTTAATGCTTTTAGAAAAAAGGTTATTGGGTTATCGTGTCGATATCGATTTTTACTATTGGATAAACCGATAATCCAATAAGATTATAGTAATTTACTATTTTACCCCTTCGTAAATATTAAATATTAGTAATTTAATAGTAATAGAACACTATAGCAATATTTTATCTATTTTAATCTCTACGATACTTAAGTGCTTAGTTATCCACTTTTTATTTTAATTTGTAATTAGCTAATTATAACGTTTGTAAGTTTATAAACATAATCTTCGTACTCAATCTGTTTTTTGTTAATGCAAATCCTCATTATCATTCTTATCGGATAAATCAAAAATCGAACCATTAAGAACTTAAAATCGATAAATCGAAATCCGATAAAAATATTTTATTGGATTCTTATTGATTTAGCATATTTAAAAATCAAAAATCAATAAATTAAACTAATAATATATATAATCAAACAAAACCGATTGATGCACATCCCTACTTATTTCTCGTTTGCTCTGGAATAAAATTTTTGCTATTATTTCACTAAGGCTGTGCAGTGCAAGTATTACATGCATGTACTCATAAATCATTATTCCTGTTAATTCACTAAGGCTTGTTAGTGATCCACATTGTTAGTGTGAATATTTTAATATTTATTTATTATTAATTTTAAACTTTGAAAATTTAAAAAAATCGAGTTGAAAGCACCTAGAAACGAGTCTTCACAAATGAGAGGATTCAGATCAGTGGAGAAAGTGGACATATTTGGCAATAAGACAAATGTAGTGGGCATTTTCGGAATAGTGACACCTAAAATTTCTGCATATGTTTAACACTCCTCCGTTTGTCTTCCCCAGTGGCGCAGACTCGCAAAGTTCCTCTTCCCTCTCTCCTCCATTTCGAGTAACTCTCGAAGATCTCTGCGATTTTACTTCCTATGTAGTTTATACTGCTAACAGTTTCTTGTGTGATTATTCTTTTTACAGAAATGGCGAAAGTTTTAGGATTTCTGGTACTAGCATTGTCTGCATTGATCTGTGAAGCGGCAATCTTCAAACCTATCTCCGATTCTCACCGATCTGCTGCATTGGAGTTATTTAATCCCGCTCATCGATCTTTGTCGAGGTTTGACTAGACCTTCACTAAAACTCTTCTTTCTCTGGATCAATCCGTTATGTCTCCAATCTCAGACTAGTTGGAATCAGCTATATGAGAATTGTACAGAGCTTGATTCAGTTTGTTCTCATGAATGAGATCATAGCATATGTTGAAATTATATTTGGGGCGTGCCATATATTTGTCCGTAAGAAGGCTACGTTTTGGGGCCTCTCACGTGAGTTTAGCCCACTGATCTGTGCAGAATGATGTGAACTTGTCCCTGTTAAATACTCAATTGGGTAATGATAGTATAGTTGTAATCTTTTGGATGGCTGGTAGACTGAAAATGGGATGTAGAATACACTGTACTGTTGTCAGTATTATCATTCAACTACAATTGGGATTTGGGTTCTTCTTCTGCATTTCTTTTTTGGGGAGCTAGGTTGAGATGGTGCATGCATGTGATGAGGAGATGCATGGATGTTCCAGTGCAGAAGTGTGACATGTTGGCTGTGGAGGTAGACTTAAGAAATATTGGGAAGAGGTGGTTAGACATGACATGACTTTACTGAGGATGTGGCCATAGATAAAAATGTGTGGAGGACGCAAATTAGGGTAGAAGGTTAGTTGGTAGGAGTGTGTCCATGCTAGTAGGTAGGATAATGCTATGCTGTAGTTTCTTGTTTTTCGATTTTGTTGGTAGCTGTTATTTCGTGTAGTTCGATTGGTTGTATTATTTGGTTGTAGTACTGTTATGCCACTATCTGTTGTTCTGTTTCCTACCTATTGTCTCTTGTACTTTCATTACGCCTTTTAATATGTTTTGTCTTGAGTCAAGTGTCTATCGGAAACAATCTGTCTACCTCACCAATCTACCTCACCAATCTGTCTACCTCACCTCTGAGGTAGAGGTAAGGTCTGTGTACTCTCTATCTTCTGGGGCCTCACTATATGGGAATACACTGAATATGTTGTTGTCGTTGTGTTGTTTTGCCTTTCTTTTTTGGGATTGATTGGTTTAATTTCACAGTCTATCAGGAAAGCGTGAAAATAACTGTAGTGTGTTTGGGTTGCATAAGTGTTCTAGAAATATGAACTTTATATATTCTGTATGTGGAGGATAGTATTAATGGACAATGAGCTCTAACTATGTGTAGCTTTTTTTTTTTTTTTCTTGTTTGGTAAGAATAATTTAAGGGCAACATATTGTTAATTCGTTATTATGGGTAGTTCCTACAAAGGATCAGGCTAATGACGTATACAATGCTTGAATTCTTGATATAGATGTTACATAGTTGGTTCTCATCCTTCAGAGACTAGAGTGTAATATGATCGTTCGACAAACATTGAGTAAACAATTTTCTGTATTGTATTTAGTAGTTTCCATAGATGGGTTGTTTTCTTATTAGCAGACTAGCAGTTTATAAGTTTACTCCGGTTACTGCATTGAAGAATCTTAATGCAAACTGTTTCGTAGCAAGAAATAAGTGGAAAAGGGGAACTATGTTTGGCTACTTCAGGAATAAGCTGTTTTCAGAATCAATAGGAGACTGAACATATTTAATGTGCATTCGACTATCTGTGTTAACATCATTCACCTATTAGAAAAATTATAATTGGCTCTCAAGGGAAATCCCTCTGTTTCCGTTCACATTATACAACTTCATGTCTCGTATTAACTGTGTGTTCTTGAAATGAAAATGATGCATGCTTAATATGTTTCTCATGTTACCTCTCCAGTCTGGAAGAAACATATGAGGTCTTAAGGACCTTTGAGGTTCTTGGAATTGAAAAACAGCCTGATCAAAGGGCTGCTACATGTGGGACAGTGGTGGACACTCTGTCATCTCCTTCTTCAGCATTGAAAGATCTGTTCCAGGCATTAAGAGTTAATGGGTTATTGAACTGCAAGCTTAACAAGAAGACATTTGCAGTATGTTTGAGCTGGATGAACTGTTTCGATATACTGATTAAAAACCAGCTTAAATGCATAATATTCACTTTTCTTGCTTTCTTTTTCTCAAGGGCATAGCGCAAAGACTTAAGGATGCTGTGAAAAGTGCCAGCTCACTTCTTGACTACTACTTCTCAGTTGGAGGTTTAGTTCATATCAAGGTAATGCATGGGAAAATGCCTCTTATTTTCTTTTCTATTGAAACTATTAGAACTGACATCCTGATTCATCAATGGTTCCATCACCTCTAATCCTTTGAAAGAAAAAGAAAATGGAAAAAGAAAAGAAGAAGCATCTAAATATAGCTATTCTTTCTGCTTGATAACATCTGTAGATCTCATGATCTGCTTATGTATTGTATGTGCTTCACAAGGACATTGTATTTAGTGAGGAGTGATTTCTCTATTTCTCACATGTGATGTTCACTTTGTAGGGCCTAAGTTCTAACGTGGATGTACATCTTGAAAGTGCCGATTCAGTTGTCCGCGCCATAAAGGTTTCATTTTATGTTTCACATTTGCACCAGTACTGGAGTTTGAACTTTTTTTCGTCTTTATGAGGTGTTCGGCATGACATTTGGCATTCTTGACAGGCTCTTAGCCAAAGTGATGGAAGGTGGCGTTATAGCTCCAACAATCCCGATGCTAGCACTTATGCTGCAGGTAATTATTCTCTATTCCTATATCAGATAAAGCCAAGTCTCTGTAGGACAACTTACTTAAGGTTCTTAAGTACTTACCCGACATTTGTGGAAATATTTTTTGAAAAAGTGATTTTTGGTTAATGCTTGTGGCAAACAGAATGTCTGATTTGGTTAGTCTTGTTTCAAGATTCCCAAAGTTCATATATTCTGGAAACAACAAAAATAGCTATTGGTTATTTAAAAGCAACTAGAAAATGTATTCCGAAGAAAAACTGTCTTTCTAAAACCACACAAAATTGTTTTCATTGTTTAGAGAACTTTTTGAAGAGAAACCTAACTCAAAATAATCATAGAGTGTTTTCTGTGCATTTTCCTGATAAAACACGTTTTACAGGAATTGCACTCGAGAGCCTGGCTGGTGTCATTTCATTAGCTTCTTCTGAGATTGATCAATCTTTGGTGGGTAAAATTTGTCCTCTTATCATCCCTCAGGAGTTTAATTCATACTGCCATCATCATAACTCGTAAAATGGTCTTGTTTTGCTATCCACAAGCTTGCAATTAAATGTGGTCTAGCTTGCATTTTATGAAGAGCCGATGAGACTAATGCAATCACCTCCTGATGGTGTTTCCTTCAAAATGTGGCTCTATGGATTATTTTATTGAGATTTTCTATGTCGCAACTACACTGGCCATCTTTTTTACTCTTCTAATGTCTGTGTCGTTCATAAAGAGAACTACTCTGTAGTTGATCTATGTCCTTGCTGGACTTGTTAGACTAACTTAAAAGGTTAAAATTATGTATTTCTTTCTTCGAAGAGTATCTGTATATAATATTATTTCACGCGTTGCACATGTTGCTTCCAATATACATGCAAGTAGACACCGACATAACAAGAAATATCAAGGGAGTAGAGTATCGTTTCCATGAAGAATTGGCACCAAGGGTTGCTAAGCGCACCAAGATTGACGCAATTGTATTGTGTAGACTACACTTAGTGATGAGATTATTAGTGTTACTACTAATTAATTGAGGTATCATTAATGATGATTATAATGCTTCCAGAAAGTGGTCAAGGCTTTAGGACTATGATTTTTCTCAACGCTAAAAGCCATAAGTTGGCCCTACCAACTTCTGGCTTTTAGCTTATATTTGTATTTTTTGGCCAAACATTTTGTGTTTCCAAAACACCTCCAAAAAATAAGAGCTTACAAGTCAAACTACTTAGAGTAAGTCAATCCAGACACCCTCTTAATTGGTTGCACCTCTATACACTTTATTTCAATGTATTTGGTCATTATCCTGGGGCAAGTATCTCCTACTTGCAGATTATCTTACCTCTTACCTCTGTTGACCTATTTCTATATTCTTATGTGAATAAAAGGTCAATTTGGTACATGAAGCATCTGTCAGTCACGCGGGGTCTGGAGAAGGGCTGCAACCTAAGGGTGGTGTGATGTAGGCAGCACAACCTGATGCGACTCCACAATATTCTTATGCAAATAACATTAATTAAAATGCTCTGGTGTGCTGTTCAATAACGGGCTGCATAATGTTCGTTGGTATTTTGTATATCCTATTATAAACATAAATCAAACCAACATATCTAGTTATCCTGATCCTATCATACTCGAATCTTACGTTATTAATTCTCTTTTCTATTTGCAGTAAGATTCTTTAGACAAATCTAATTGATGGCCAATCAATTAGACACGTACACAGAAGTTGGATAAGTAACTTAATAACCCACATTCATTTTGATATATAGTGAGAAAAGTGCATTGTAAAAGTAAAATGCATGTTGACTTCCATCATGTTCCTAGAATAATGAAGTTCACCAAACGTGAAAGTAAGAGTATCCAATATCATAATCCTAAGGAGGAAAAACTCTAGTGGAGAGGTTTCCTTCAAGAATCTTCTCTCCTCTTCAAATTCTTGCCTGAAATTAATCCTTGATCTAATAGTGGAGAATTCTTTAAATATGTGGATGGTGGAAATTCTGTAGATAATGGAACACAGGTTGCTTGTAGGCGCTACATGACCACATCCGACAGAGTCTAGGCATTAGGTGTCTTAAGTATATACTTCTCTGAACTTAGTCCCTTCTTTCAGCTCTTTCAGGCCTCCATCTTGTTCAGTAATTTTTTCCTTGCTCCCATGCTGATTTGTTTGGTTTCTGTGGTCCTTCACCAGCTGAATATCTTTCAGAAAATAATAGAACCTTATGATTTAACCACACCCAAGTAAGTCACGTTTGAAGCATCAAGCAAGTGTAGATTTCAAATTGTCACAAACGATATGAAACAACATCAAGAACAAGTGCAACGTACTTCAACTTCGACATGAGATACTCTCTTTTGTCCATAGTTTCAGCCAGCATTCTGCGAGAAAAGCTACATTCAGTGCCTTGTGTTCCAAATATAGTTAGCCTTCACCTTTTTCCTTCCTAATAATCCAAGTAAAACATTTCACAATAAATTTTACTTACGTATTCTAACAGCTCAAAGTAGATCCATCCTTTTTCTTTATGATGCCACCTGCGATGTGTGATATCAGTGACATCATTTTGAGTTGTCAAGATAAAATTGGCATTGAAGATCAGGTGGACAGTAGCTATTACTGAAGTGGGTTACACTGGGATGTATTTCATATGCAGTTATATGGGTGTCGCTAAATGTGAGTTTAAGTTTTACAATTCAAGATTTAACAATAGAGAATGATTAACAAAACCCTCTCTGATTGCCTTCCTTCTCCTGTGGGTTAAATATCCATGGGTGTAAAGAGGTGGTGAAAGGATAAGAAACTTTAATAATGTATCTCATGTGGTAGTGACATCTCTAATTTTTTTCTTGTTTCAATATTTTTGTTTTCTTTTTAGTTAAAAAAGGATGAGTAAATGTAGTTATTTCTTCGAGCAAACATGCATTCAGGAGATGAAGCAGACATTAAAGTCATTCTCTTGACATTGAGTCGCTTATCATAAAATAAAGACCAACATTTCTACTTACTTTGATTTGAAGGTTTTTATGGCTATGTGTCTATTCTGTGCTCAGTTTGATCGTTATGTCAGGTTGCATGCCAAAGTTCTTGCATGCTTTAGTTGGTTATACATAATGCCATTAATCTTCTTATTTTTGTTTATTCCCGCTCACTTAATTCTGTGTAATATCTTCTGTATTTTGTATTCAAATCCATATTTACATTGCATTGGCAGATTAACATGGTGAAAAATGACATATCAAAGCTTCTTGATGGTCTGGAGAAATATGGTATATACCTCTTTTTTTTTTTCCTTCCTTTTTGTGAGCTGGTGGAGGTGACAGCTTATAACAGAAATTTCAGAAGTTCCCTTTGTTCTAATAAATGAACGTCTATGATAATATTCCTGTTATATCATGTTGCAGATGATGGAGCCTATTACTTTGATGACAAACTTGTTGATGCTCATGGACATCAGGGTCCCCTCTCAGCTTCATCAGCTGTAGTGCGTGGGATTACAGCTTTTGCTGCAGTGTCTGCTGAAAATTTAAATGTATGTTGTGTAGTACATGTCATTTTCTTTCTGTAATTTGATGACAATAATGCTACCCATGTCTTTTTTTCTTTTGAACAAAGCCTTCTAAATCCAAATTCCTTTCTGATGTGCAGCTTCCAGGTGACAAAATTCTAGGTTTGGCTAGGTTTCTCCTTGGTGTTGGAGTTCCTGGAAATGCAAAGGACTTGTATTATCAAATTGAAGCATTGGCTTCTTTGGAAAGCAATAGGTTCATTTCTATAAGATGTTGTGTTTTGGGCTTTTTGCTGGTAGAGTTGAGATGTCACTGCTGCAAGCAGGCCAGCACCATTCCTATACTTACATATCATGCATTTCTTGAAATGCAGGGTCTCCATTCCATTGATTTTATCACTCCCCACGAGTGTCCTTTCGTTGACTAGAAAGGACCAGCTTAAGGTGTGACATTTTTTATATAATTCTCTTGAATTCTGAATACATTACTCTATATTTCTTTCATAATTGCTTTCCTTATGTTCCTTAATTTTCTGATTTAGACTATAAAGTCTTTTGAGACTATACTTTCCAGTTTTGGGTGTTTCTTTAGTGATAACTTGAGACATAGAGGTAACTACAAAAATAAGATCCAGAGGGGGTATGCTCCAAACAGAAAAAAGTGGCTTTAATGAAAAGCACTGAAAAGTGTCGAAGTCTGATGCTGCTTTTAGCTAAGAAATTACTTAATATATAAAAAATGGCACATACTGAAAACATAAAATAACTAAAAGAAAGCCAATATAAGGGTGGAGGAATTGAAATTCTGTCATTAAAAAGAAGTATGTCAAAATAAAAACTATGTCAATCATGTCCTAGGCCATATTAGTTTACTTTATAAAATATATTATTAAATTTCTTAAGATTGAGATGGCATAATGCATTTTAAGTTTTTAATTCAGACATATCAATTAGTTGTTTTGCTGTGTGTGCCACCTTTTTCAAGCAGAGCTCATCTATTTTTTTAATTAATCTCAACCTTTTTATGGAAAAAAAACAGTTGGTTGACTGGTTTTAGCTATGACACCCCCTCATTACCTCGGTGCCATCACCTAATCTCTGTATAAACTAGACAAAGCACATAACCTGCTTTGTGTCTAGTTGCAGTTTTTTAGCATGGTTCATGTGTGCCTCTTTAACAGTTATTCCTCTTAGGAGAAACATGATGCACTCTTTGTTGTACCATGTATCTGGTTATCTTGGTCCTCCAATATGTTTTCGCCATCATATCTGAAATCAATGGACTGTTACCTTTGATCCAATTAGGTAAATGTAAACACTGTTTTGGGGGCTGCTGCACCTTCTCTGACAGTCAAACTCAAGCAGATTTTCAGCTCTGGTTCAAAGGATGCCTCTGTTATTGATCAGGTGCTAAGGGACTTTTGTTTGTGATCTCGTGCATGAAATATACCTGTTAATATTTTCTTTGAAATTAGTTTTAGCATCTCTGCTTGCTGTTAACTTTGTGAATGTTTGTCTGCCCCCATGATAAAGGATCTCAAATTTGACCATAAAAATGCTGTGCATTACTTGGATGCTTTGCCCAAAGACATTGATGTTGGCAGTTACATTTTCAGTTTTGAGGTATGGCATCTTCTTCTCTTTCCTTACCAAAATTTGCTTCCTGTGTCTATGTTCGTTTGACCAATTTATGTTTCTTTCCACTTGATGATCTTCTAGATTGTTCTTCATGATTCAGAGCATAAAATGATCTATGCAACTGGAGGAAGAACAAAAGTACCCATTTACGTTACAGGAGTTATTAAACTTGATAATGCAGAGATTTCTGTTCTTGATGGTGATCTTGGGAATGTTGAAACTCGTAAAAAGTATGTTCTTTTCCATTCTTATCCTTCTTAGCTCCTCTGTGATATCCATTTTGAAGACGTTCCCTTTTTTAATCATTGGCTGCCCTTTTAACCATTTTTTTGCACATATTAGTTATTTATAGTCAATGCCATCAGTGCAACTTATATCTGTTTCAGGCAGGTGATACTGTCAATTCAAAATACGGAACACAGATGCATGTTTTTTCTCTCTTTTCCTCTTGTTCTTAAAGCTATTTTGTTATAGTATTTAATTTTGTAATTTATTTTTACTACAGCTGGCTTTTATTCACTTCTACTTACTGTACATAGTTGTTTTTAATAATTTAATTTACTTCTGACAACTGGTAGAGGTTCAATGCTTATGAAAGTAGAGTCTCTACAGGAGCTGTGAAACTAATTTACCCAACTGTTATTTAAGGACCCCTTTTAAAGGTTATAATATTCAGTTTCCTTATCATTGTTCAACCCGACATTTTCTGCCTATGGTTGATTGCAGAACTTGTAAGTTTTCTAATTCAAAAAAGTTATATGAGTCACGTAACAAGCTAGGTTGCAGGAATGCTCATAAAGTCAGTAATTTTTTATATGACTTGGAATTTTATTTTTTTGTGGTTTGATCTTTCCGTACTTCGTAATGACTTTTTTTGGTGAGATAAAAATTTGAAAAATTGGCACCAGAATACATGTAATAGTATGCCAATAAATTTGGTGAAGTTTGATGCTAGATTGGCACTACCTATCTTCTCTTTCCATTGAACTTGTTTTAGCTTGAAAACCTGGAGGGCGCATCTCATCTGAATTCTCCCACTTTACAAGGCACAAGTAAAGCACTGAAATTCGTGTTTTCTAACTTCTTTGTTTAGACATGTGGAACCGTCTTCTATTATTTACGCAGAAATTGTGTACATTAATTTTTCATAAGCCTTCAGTAGTTTATCTTTTTCTTGGGGGTGTTTCATACAGGCTTGATTTGGCTGGAGAGAACTCCATCTCTTTATCAGCAAACCATCTTCAAAAGTTACGGCTGTCATTTCAACTGACTTCTCCTCTTGGGCACGCAGTGAAGCCACACCAGGTTGGGATCCTGATTTGTGTTCAATAACTTGCACTCATATTATCCAGCTGGTGGACTTATGAATGTTCTGCAGGCTTTCCTCAAGTTTAGTCATGAGAGCAAGATGGAGCATATCTTTGTGGTGGGGAATTCTGGAAAACAATTCGAAATAATACTAGTTAAGTTCTTATATTTTTTCCTGTACTCTGTTGCAACTGCTTAACATAATGTGGACATGTTTTAGGAGTTCAATACAAACTCCAATTCCAAGAAGAAACGTGTGCAGTTGCCTCTAACTCCAAAACTGATGATCTCTAAAGTAGCTAACCACTGAAACTTTATTGGCATTCTGTCTTGTGCTCTTGTAGGATTTCCTTGGACTTGTTGAAAAGTTTTTCTATCTATCGGGTAAATATGATATTCAACTTACTGTTGGAGATGCTGTAATGGTATGTGCGGATTCCAACTTCATTAAAGCTGCATATAGTGCTATAATTTTTACAGGCTATAAAGAAATTTGGATGTTGGATCTGAAACATTTTACTGTATCTTGAGCTCTGACCAGTTCGTTTCCTCCAGGAGAACTCATTCTTGCAACCCTTCGGTTCTGTTGAATTAGATTTGCCTCAGCCTCCAGAGAAGGCAGCACGCCCACCTCCTCAGGCTGTTGACCCTTTCTCAAGATTTGGGCCCAAGGAAGAAATAGATCACATTTTCAGGGCTCCAGAGAAAAGACCTCTGAGGAACCTTTCTTATGCATTTCTAGCCCTTGTTCTTTTGCCATTTGTTGGATTTTTGGTTGGGGTAGGTTCTTTCTGAACCATGCTTGGTTTTTTAAAAAAGATTAGGTAAATGGAAAAAATAGCAGTGTCCCTCCTACACTTAACAGAAGGCAAAAATATAACAAAAGAAAAGATAATAGCATTGGGATCAAATTCCGAGCCAATGAAAGGTGATTTCTTCCCATCTGTCTAAGTCTTGGTAGGTGGAGCTACCCGGTACTTATACTGATGGGGGTAATAAGTAGCCAGTGAATTAGTTTTTGCACACTAAATTCCCTTGATGTCAACATTAAAGAGAAGAAAAAAGATGAGAAAATAGCTGGACGATTGGTTCTATTCAGTTTGTTGCTTTGTCTTGGCTTGGATGTGGAGCTTAACATCCTCTCTCTTGCCTAAAATGCCTTTGTTCTGGTTAATTTATCATGCTTTCATGTCTTTTTGAAGCTTTTGAGACTGCGTGTGAACCTGAAGAACTTCCCAACAGCATCAGCACCTGCAACATTTGCCATTCTTTTCCACCTTGCTATTGCAGCTGTTCTCTCTCTTTATCTTCTGTTCTGGTTGAAGGTTTGTCCTTTGGTTTCTTTTTTCTACCTGTATATTATTATAACACTCTTTTCTTCAAAAGAGCTGCATTTTTGGTTGCAAAGACCCATTTTTTAGTGGGTGGGTAGGAGTAATGGTTTATGATAATAAAAACTTCTGTTAGGTGTAGTTTCTTTTTTCTCTTTCTAGTTTTTTAAAACATTGGGTTGGGGTTTGGTTGGGGGAGGGGGCTTAGATAGGAAGGAAATAGGTTCACTATCCCTTCTTTTTCTCTCCCATTGCTCGAGTCAAATTACTGGTTGCTGAGGAATATTGGTCATTCAGTTCCTCAGAGGATATCCTTCAAGTTACAATGCTCTTAATTAGTTATTGGAATTCTGCAAGTTCTTAGAAAATGTCCTTTTTAATTGCTAATAAGGTTAACTGAATCTGAGATTTTGCTAAAACTTTAATCTGCTTCAAATGTTTTAATATATCAGAATCAGGCATTTATCAAAGGTGAAGTACAAATTATCATGTGGTTCTTTTGGTCCCATGACATTGGTGACTACAATTTCCTTCTCATGACTGCCATGTTAGCTGTTGAAAATGGTAGCTATAGCAGAAGCATCAAACTCTGCATTGTAGCTATCGTTTTCAACACCATACCAGGCAGTTTGATTGACCCTTTTTTTAAATGGTGAGTTAGTCCTGATTCTGCATGGGATGATTTCTGACAGCTTTCTATATTTAGTGCCTCTTGATAAAAAAATTAA
>JAPFFP010000089.1:5783283-5796206 GCA_026153255.1 Solanum medicagineum
TCAAAGACATGAACACAAGCACGCTATAGACAGTTTATTAAAGCTGTTGAATGCTTAAGGGCTTAGCAAGTACGCTAAGCATTTAAACATTAACATTTATCTCTTTGACCAATTTGAGATCTAGTTTCAAACTTCTCTCTACATATTCTCTGACACTTGAACAGGTATGCTAAGGAAGTCGGGGGTGTCTATTTTCATGCTTGAGTCATTAAAGTAGTCACAACTCTTGCAAATAATATGCAGGAGTTTGACTAGTTAGTACTATCTAAGATAATAACAACTGGCATGAGAGAAAAATCTAAGGACCAAATTTAAGCACTTGCTCAAATAGTTCCAACCCTTGACTGCTAAAATTGCATATTGCTTAACATAACTTTCTTCCAATCTCAACTAGATGTATACCCTTCCTTTACAGCTCGTGGGGAGATAATGCCCAAGTCCACTCAATAGTAAATGCTCCCAAGTATATCCTTCAATCCATTTTCCTTTGATGGAATTATCTATCAAATTGACGTCTTCAATTTATGACAAACAGATAAAGTATTTCATCTCCACAAACTCGGATGTCATAGATTATTACTAACTTTTCAAATAACTAGCAAAAGTTGTAGTAATAGCTGACCAGCAGTCTTTATAAAAACGATGTATATAGCAGCTACAACATATTTTGAGGTTCTACCACATAGCAATTACGTATAAACCCTTGTACTTCAAGCTAATATACAAACCCATTTGACCTTCAGGACACCTTTGAATATTTTCCCAAAAGACGGTCTAGAACTGTGATTCATATCTTCTTCAGCTCCAGTTAGTCTTCTTTCCCACGCAACACCAAAAGATTTATCGTACTCTCAGAAAAAAAAAGAACTTGTTTCGAATTGATTCTAAATAATATACTAGAGTTCATTATATAAGAATCTGGCTACTAGACATCCCTACTTCATCCAAAAAGTTGTTTACTAGAGTATTAAGGTAAATTTAGACTTATTAATTAACATAAGTTATTCAACAAGTGAAATGACGACCTAAAGGCTGAGATTCTAAATTATGACAGAACTAGGAAGAATACAATTAACCTAAACGCATTGAACGAATCTAGAACATTCAAACATATAACTAAAAATATTCTCTAAACTTTTGACATGCACTGCAAATTGAAGGCAGCAAAGCAACTTGCGTTTGCACATCAAAACCGAAAAACTAAATCAAGTAAGCTGCAAAAAGTTATTGTCGAAGGAACAACCATTTGCATAACATCATCAGAACATTGTTATGGGAATAGTGCATGCAATGGTTTCAAAGGCAAAATGCATCAAAAGCCCTAATGTATGCAATGGCTTTACACACTTTAGTGAAGAAAGACACAAATGAAGAAAAAGTAAAAATATACATGCAATATAAGAAAAAATTACTCTATTCCATTTCATAAAACACTGTTCCAAAAAAGAATAGCATGTCCCTATATGTGGTAATTCTTTAACTTTGAACTTCCAATTTACTGTGAATGACGGGCTGTTATGCCATAGAAATTGTGAAGGCATGTTTGAACCCACAAGCTCTGAAGGAAGTTTTGCTATGTGTGGAAAGTCTTTCTACCTTTCATAAATTTCATACCCAGTTAGATAGTGTCATATGAAATTATACAGGGGGGGGGGGTACTATCAATTAATACCTTTACTTAGAAAAAACCACTATAACACCTAAAAGAACATTCTGAAGAAATGAATATAAAAGGAACATTAATGAAGTGTACTATATGAAGCAACTTGTTTTATAAAGGTAGTATCCCAGCCATTTGGATGCCCCTCAATTATTTCATCAGATATCTCCCACTAGCAAAGGTACTGTGTAACATTTCTCATTAAGGCTCCAACGGTCAGACACCCAAGAGCATGGCCTAGTGGTCAATGAAATTGGAATGACTATAGTTACCAGGATTCAAATCCTGGCAGAAGCAAAAAGGCTAGGTGACTTTTCTCATCTATCTAAACATGGGTTGAGAGATTTCCTCGATACTTATGTTGGCGAGAAATAATAGGTACCCTATGGATTAGTCACACATATTCCTAAATATGATAGAATTAGGAAGATATTTTATACCATTGTTATAAAGAAATAGTGCCAATCTAGAACTTTCTCACCTATGACAAAATTGATTCTCTTATCGTATCCTTCCAGACATTGCCTATTTCATCCCATATATGCTTAGAGAGAGTCTTCATAACTGAAAGACATAAGGAAGTGGGAAAAGAGATGATCAGTATCCTCAGATTACTGCTGACCTTGGTAACACCCACTGGATAGTTAAAAGCCTCTTTTCCATAGGTTATTCTGTGTCAGAGAAGCAGTATCAGCGACTATCCTACTAAAGCAACCATACTACTTGAGGCAGTTAGGAAATTATAGCATGATTTAACCATAAAATTGCCATCATTTTGCTGAGACCACAATGTAGCATCTAATTCTTCTATGGTTTCTTTACCTCATCTATTCTTCAGCAGTGAGGACAAACATTCAATTTCCCAGTCATTGCAGGCTCTCCTAGAACAGATTTTCAATCATTTTAGCTTTGGATTGAGCTACAGATGCTTAGGTGCTTCAATGGCTGTTACTGTACCAGCTGAAACTGATTTCTGGCGAGGTATTATCCAGACAAGAGGCATGCATCTCATTTTATTTAAGTATATCTGCAAATAAAGGAGGATCAATTGACTCCATATGCTGGGAAAACTATCAAATATCTTTTATATAGCTGGACTATCCCCCATTCTTCCTCATAAGAATCTAAAGGCATTAAAGTCACCACCCAAGGTATAACTATAGTCCTTTATTAAGAAGGGCTCAAAACAATTCTTTTTATTCATTTCTTGCATTTGATGCACCCAAGAAATTATTAAAAAATAACAAACAATCTTTGAGAGAACAACACAGATAAAGTGAAAACCACAAACAATATCTTTGTACAACCACCATCATTACATCAACAATAAATCCAATGTGGTCGCACAAGTGGGGTCTTGGGAGGATGGGGTGTACTTAGATCCTACCCCTACCTTTCTGGGGCAGAAAGACTGCGATAAGCCCCTCGGCTAAAAGAAAAGTGTTTCTAAAACAGGTTTGAAATATACAAGAGAAAAGAAAAATATGAAAATATGAAGAGAGTATAAAGAAAAAGAAAAATATTGAATGCAAAAAAGAAAAGATAACCAAAGCAAAAGAAACAACAACAGAACTAAAAAAACTGAAAAAATAAGATGCTTTATGCTCTGTCAAAGAAAAAGAAAAAGACTACCTACTAACCTTCTATCCTAAAATTCTCGACCTCTATGCTCTCTTTTAGGGTCATGTCACTAATCACCTCTCATCAATTCTTCCTCGATCTATCTCTACCTCTCTTAGGACTATCATTGTCATCTCTTACACCTCCCCACTATGCATATGCTCTGCAGTTCTCTTTGCATATTTGAACCATCTTAGCATCGCTTCTCCCATCTTGTCCTTAACTTGCCCACTATATCCTCATTGCTAATATTGTCTCTCTTAGTATGCACATCCATCAGCATCCTTATTTCCGTCACTTTCATTTTCTGAACGTAGGAGTTCTTTAATGGACAATAATATACCCCATACAACATAGTTGGTGTAACAACCACTCTATAAAACTTATTTTTAAGTCTCGGTGGCACATTCTTATCGCATAGAATACCATATGCACGTCCCATTTCATCCATCCCACTCCACCATGATGTGTGACATCATCATCGATCTTCTTCTTATTCCCTAGGATTATTGACCCATGATATTTGAAACTCTCTTTTAGGGATAACTTGTGTATCAATTTTCACATACACAAACGTCCAATATGTTGCGGCATTGATTTTACACTCCAGGTACTTGTTTTAGTCCTACCCAACTTGAAAACTCTTAGACTCTAGCATTTATCTCCAAACCTCCAATCTAGTGTTAACTCTGTCGCATGTCTCATCAATTAATATTATGGCATTTGAAAATAACATACACTATGGTACCTCCCTTTGAATACGTTGTGGCAATTCATCCATCACCTAGGTAAATAAAAACACTCTAATAGTTGATCACCTTAATGGGAAGCGTCTCTTGTCTCCTCCTATTGTTCTCACTCATGGCTCCATTGTACATGTTCTTGATCACTCTAATATATGTCAAGAGTACACCTCTAGACTTCATGCATCTCCATAAAAATACTCCCTTGAGACTTTGTTGTATGCCCCCTTTAGGTCAATGAACACCATATGTAAGTCTTTTTCACCATCCATGCATTGCTTTATCTCCTCAAAAGATGAATAATTTTCATTAATAAAATGTAAGCAATATTCTTGCCTTCCATTTCCCTTGGACCTCTCCATTCCACCACCAATCTCATCTATAATCACCAAAATTACCCTTTGAGATAGCTAATGGCCCTAAAGTTGTTTCCCTAATACAATTACTTCACGACATCCAAATACTATTGGCATCCCCCCTCCCCCCCAAAGTCCCAAGCCCCATAGACATCAACTTCTCTCCAAATTTTGAATTTTATCCTTAGTCAGGCCTCCCACCTAATCCTTGGTTAGTCATACAAAGTCTTTGTTCTCTCTTTTTTCTAATCCTTATATCTATTAACAAGTGTTTATGCTCAGTTATGAGGTTCTCACTCAGAATAACTTTAAAGTCATTACATAAACTTCTATGAGTTGAGTGAAAACAACATTTCTATCTTCATAAAGTAGAGGCAACATTGCATACATACCCTCCCATATTCAATTGTGGGATTACGGTAGGTATGTTATCGTTGTTGTTGTCCTTACATAAATCTCTACTAGTCTTCCAAAGGAGTATGTAATTGATTTGAGACTTTGCCACTATATACCGGAAGGTTTCCAAAAACTTGAGTAAGTTATCACCAAACCAAATACTTATGTCATAGAATTATGATTCCACCACTTCTATTAGTGGCCAGCACAGAAATGTACTCCCGCCTTCAAGCGAACGACTGGACTCAATTTTCTAAAACCAGCAAAGATATTTGCAATTCTCTTCTCAATGTCGTGCCAGCTGAGGGAATAGTTTACAGTAAATTTTTCTCCTTCTAGTCCTCCATCTAAGATCATTGAACCTTTTGCCTTCTGGCTTATGAGTTTATCTCCATTTGTCAACAATTCGGCATGACCTTCCTCTACTTTACCAGTACCTGAAGTTGATGTCAGACTCTAGCTTCTTCAATTCTTTGTATTCATAATCCAATACACACTTTTTCCTGGGTATTAACCCATCTCAAGATAATGTTCACATTCTTTTTAAAGAAACTTCTACCTCATATTATAGAACACCAAAAGAAACATATGTATAGCAAACTTCAATGCAGTAACCCATTTAACCTTTCTTTCCTAATTTGTACTAATCAAAGGGGAGCTATCCAATTTGAAGCAAAGGATAACACAAAATGTTACATGGTCTCACTGCTCCACTTCAAGAATGTTTTCTTCATGCTATATCCAAATAGAAAAGAAACTTAATTGTCACCCCAACATGTTCTTGTTCACAGCAAAGAGTAAACATTGGCAACTTTGGTCCAAGTAGCAGAGCCAAGTTAGTTTAATTTGAGATTGAGACAGGACGAAGGAAGTAGTGCAATCTGAAAAGCTATAAAATCTTTTTTCCTCTTAGTGACACAGTACCCTGTGTAACTCGGACCCTTCAAAAATGTCAGTGGATATGTGTCGGTGTATTTTTGGAGAATCCAACACAAGTGTGGCATCAAAAGTGTCGTTTTGGAGAATCGAACATCGGTGCGGCATAAAAAATAAGAGTCCGCGGAACATCGATAGTAGCACACCACATACTATGGTACCAGACTTCCTAATTGACACCAATCAAATAAACATTCCAACTCCCATTTGGGGTAGGATAGGAACAATAACAACTAAAAGACCTTCCTTTTATCTCAAATCCTCATTCACTTACCTCTGTTTTCCACTTTCCCCCTTTCTTTACCTTTGGCCTCTTTGAATCTCCTGCTGTTCCTCAGTAGCTCAGTGGTAGAGTGGTCAGCTGTTAACCGATTGGTTGTAGATTATGATGGCGAGTGTCTGATAGAATTGGCCAGGTCATCCACCACTGTATTTACATGTCTCTTCTTCCAATTCATTACGAATTTCTACTTTATTAGTAACATTTTACATAGTAATGCAAAATGTGTTGCTTATGAACTAATCCTACTACAACATATGCTCATAGCAGATTTCATATTTGAGCAAATGGAGATGAATAAGAAACGAGAAATTAAAAGGAAAAAGAGGGGAACTTACAAGGATATGAAAGGTGATGATAATTGTGAAAGATAAGAAGGAATCAAAGCCACCATCAAGGAGATGAGGACCCCAGGTAAGAACGACGACGGCATAATAGGAAAGTAGTACAACAGCAAGAACGATGAGGATCATGAAATAGCCGAGGACTCTGAGCCCAGAGCACAGCCTGAAAGGATTGATATCCATTGCAGGAGCGGGAGTAATTCGAGGCAGAAGTAGACCGGACGTCCTACGGGATCGAGCTGGGAAGAAACGTCTCCAGATATGGGAAGCCAGCTCGATAATTAGTGGGAACTTTTTCGAAGAATGAGAACGCCGGCCGGTCACCGGAATACGGAGTACTGCCGGCGGGAGACTTGCAAAATGCTCAATATATGTCCGTCTTTGGTTAACGTCGGTGAAACGGAAAAATTTTGACTGAAAGAGTGCAAGAAACAGAGAGAACCGAGGGACAAGGACAAAAGATAGATTGCGTGACACGCGTAACATTGCATTCACTAATAACAGTAGCCGTGATCGAATTGAGAAAAATTAAATTTAATTATCAATTTATAAAAAAAAAATAATTCACTAAAAAAATAATTTATCCATATAAGGATAGGCATTCTTCCACCAACTCGTGGGTAGTACTCAACGTCCAAGAATTGATTTATTATTTGTGGTGAGCGCTTAATTTAGGACTCCTCCACTTTTCATTCTATCATGTATCTTAGTTTTATTTTGAGATGATGTATTTGTAACCTTTTTGAGGCATTTACTTTCTATGTTGCACTGTTATAAATTTCTTTCTATTTGATGGAGACCAACTGTTACCAATTTTGTCTGTCGATGATGTAGTTAGTATGCTTATGGACAAAATAGTTGTATTTATTCCACTATTTCTTTTGATGTTGCTTCATTGCTAAAATGGTCATAGTCCCTTTCACTCTGTTTTACACAAATTGTTTTCATTAAATGCCAATGAATGCTATGCTTAAGATGACTTGAGTGAGGTGTCTTCGAGCATCTCATTCGCCGTGTGACGACTAGGCCGTTAGGTCGGGTCGTTACACATAGACTCACAAAAAGCTTGCAACTCAGCTAATTGGCTATCAACAGCACCATGATAGGCCTTTGTCGCTGCATTCATGCCTTAAAATGTGTCAAAACATCCACCATAGCCCTATCATTGTCCGCCAATCTTAGAATGGCTTCTAATCAACTTTCTCACGTAACTCATTGCAATTATTTTCGCCAGTCATTTCTTGTGTTGTAACTCTTTTTCTCTGATACTAGTTACAATGGGGTCAACTCTTGTGATCTAACTCACTTAGGCAGTTTAGCACATTTTGACGTAGCCCTATTTGTTTTGCCTTGATCTAGTTCAGCAATTAGTCAATGACTACGAACTTAGAACAACACAAGCACGTATAGAAACAAGTTTCAATTTTGTATTTATCTCGTGCCACAAAGAAAGCACGCAAACAACTAGCTTTACAAAATTTGTCTAAGTTAAGTCTCTACCTGAGACTGGTCTACTTATGCCTTTAAATAGACCACAACACCCAGTCACATGCCTGCAGTTTTTGGTTGACATCCCCAACCAATAGACATCAATTTAAATTCACATTACAAGTCTTATATATAAATGTTAACAACCTACAATGACTAGTGACTGTCAAAATCACCTAACTGCCCACGAATGTGCAAGGCGCTTGTGGGCAACCTTCAAATCCAGCGCCAAAACACTGCCTCAGGTATCCCGCTTTGCACTTATCCATGTGCATGTGCTACGCCCAAGTACTTCCCTACACAACTTGCCATTATGGTCCAGTTCCCTGAGCCATAATCCTTGTCCAACACTTAGCTTCAAACTTGTTTAACCACGATCACAACCTTCTCTTGCCTTAGCTTTGTCCAACCTTTGTCATGCCTTATCCACATCATGTCTTGCATGCCTTGGCCACTCCAACATCAAGGTCTACCTTTGCTTGAAGTTAAAATCTTGACCGAAGTCATTGGGCCTTGGCTAGGCTCATCATGTAAATCCCTCGCCAAGCCCAAGTCATTTGAACCATTAAACTGAAAGTCTAATAGTTACATGCATTGGACTTTTTAATAGAATTTAAATATCTTCATTCTTTTTTCAAGGTATTGTAGTTACTCCTAAAACGTTTCATGATCATTTGACACCTTTGTCCTTTTTGTAACTTTAAATGAAGTGCGTGTAAATTTCGATTTAATTGATATATCAAATTGAAAACATATTATTAGTTTATTAATATCGGGTTATTAGTTTAATATTTCTAGCCATTTTATATTCCTCCTTATATTTTGGTATAATTCTCTCACTGGGTAAATAATTTCTCACATCAAGAAATTTTAAAAATATGAGTCTTTTTCTATAAAATTTATCGGTCAAGTTTTAGATTTTTCAAAACTAAAATCACAAACTTGAAAAAGTTGAACCCTACCTTTTAGTAGGATTTGAAATCAAAATTTTAAAATTTAAAAATTGAAATTGAAGTTGAAATTTTGTTCAATTGTGATAAACAAATGCTAATTTTCAAATTGAAACTTTAAATTTGAGCTTCGAAATGAAGTGGCATGATTCTCCAAATAATTTGGGGATTTAGCTAATCAAAATTCAAGTCAACCTTTGGATTTTTTTTGAGATGCCATTAATAGTAAAATTCAGAAGCATTACTCTTATCTTTCCAAAATAAATATCACTTTAGTTTATTTCATGCTCATTGAAAAGTTCAACAAATACTATATATAATTTATTAAATTACCCCTATTTAATTAAAAAAATTAGTTTTGCCCTCTCGAATATTATGCATCTTATAAATTATTTTGATATTGAAAAGCATACTTCACTGACTTCACCAATACAATTTTTTTCTTTTGATCCAAAATAAATGAATTATCGATGCATTTCACATCCATTAAGAAACATATTTACAGACATCAATCAAGGGATATTATCCTTTTGATTCTTGTGAAATTCTTCTTAAAAATAAAGATAGTCATTATTTGAAATATAAACGTAATTGAAAAATTCATTAAAAATAAGGATAATTATGCAAACAAATAATAAATACCATTCATTCATTTTGGATCATAAAAAAATATCAACAACTTTTATATATTAAATGACAATATAAGGATATAGTCAACAATTATTTTTTAAAAAAAAAATCTAAAACAACATTTATTTTGGGATAGACGACTACAATTTCGTTATTTTTTGTATTGTTTTGTACATTTGCCGCTCATTTTGGAAAGCTTAGCCATGAAATTGTGGAGAAAGTCTCGCATTATTCTTTCTTTCTCGTCCAATTATTAGAATACGAGTAATCTAACCCGTAAGGATTTTTCATTTTCCTCCTCTTCACGTTCGATTTCCTAGCAATAGAGATATCTGTGAGAACTCTTTACGAAAAATGAGCAGTTCAACGTCAACATCATCATCATTTAGTTGTAGCAGGACACGATTAGGTAAATATGAATTGGGTAAGACATTAGGAGAGGGCAGCTTTGCCAAGGTCAAGTATGCCAAAAATGTACAGACAGGTGAAAATGTAGCCATCAAAATCATCAACCGCGATCGCGTCCTTAGACAGAACATTATGGAACAGGTACTGTCCTGCCCTGCCCTGCCCTGTATACATACCCGCACAATGCATGGACATTATGCAAGAATTATAATAATTAGAAATTTTTACATGATTTATTTGGAAATTATTATGTATATATCAAGCCCAAAGTATAATCGAATGGTTCTTAATTTCCGCTGTTTTGATTCAACCTGCATGACATGGATTCAGAGTACTATATAAAATAATTAAACAAATGAAGAAGTCATGGTGTTAAACACCTATTATATCTATCATAAATGAAATATATATTATAATTTTTCGATGAAGGGAATTTGAGTGAACATCGTTTGGTATCCTAGCTCTGCCCTTAATTACATTAACTCCTTTTCCTCGTTTGGATTGAATTAGGTTAAAATTTTAGACGTATACTTCTCGAGAATTGTCTTAGAAATCATGCCTCAAAAATTTGCTTGAAATCAAATTCATGGAAGGATGGAAGACTCCAAAGAAACTTGCAGCAAAGTTGCCAAGTATAGGATAAGTACTAGAAATTGCAACTTTTCTTATGTTAATTTGATAAAAAAATATATTTAAAAATGCTAGTCAAAATTCACATAGTTTTGCTCTTGAGAAGCAAAACAGGATAACTAATATGAGATGGAGGGAGTATAGGAGATCAGAAAACGCACGAAGGCTTACCTCCCTTTATGCAATGATAGGCACAAGTGTATACACTTTATGATTCTACTTTAACAAGTTAGCATAACTAAATGTAAAATTATATGTCATGTTGCTTTTGTTCTAAAATAAAGCGAAATGAAAGTTGTAAGATGAATGCCTGTTACAAACTTCTTTTCATTTACAAAGCGAAATCTGTTATGTGATCCCAGATGTAATTTGTTGACAGATTAAAAGAGAAATATCAACGATGAAGTTGATTAGACATCCAAATGTCGTAAGAATACATGAGGTATGTTGTAATCCTTCTGTCGTGGCTTCTTCCTCGTCACTTGTAAACATACAATTTTTCTTGTGAATTTGTCATTCCCATGTCATGTTAAGGTGATTATCTTTTCCTGCTAGATGGTGTTCCAAATACCAAGTTTTAAAGTTACACGTGCTTAAAGTACTTATCTTCTCTCATCATACCTTCTTAAGTTCTTCATATCTTTGTAACAACAACAACAATATACCCAGTGTAATTACACATGTGGGGTCTAGGAGGGTAAAGCGTATGCATACCTTACTCCTGCCTCGTAGAGGAAGAGTGCTTCATTTATTTGTAATTCTCTTTATCCTAACTCTGGTTACCTAATAGGTTATGGCTAGCAAGACAAAGATATATATTGTCCTTGAGTGCGTTCATGGAGGCGAGCTCTTTGATGAAATTGTAAGTTTTCTCTTTTGTACATCCCCATTTTTCTTGAGGAGATGGAGATGATTGGTAAAAATAGTGTTTTCTTTGTCCTATTTGCTAAAATTTAGATTACATGTTCATTTTGAACTCTTCGCTTCTATTGTATTATTCTTTGATCTTGTATTGCCTTATGAATACAGGCTAGACATGGCAGACTCAAAGAAGATGAAGCTAGAAGATACTTTCAACAGCTTATTAATGCCGTTGATTACTGCCACAGTAGAGGCGTTTACCATAGAGACTTGAAGGTTTCTCACCATTGATCTCATTCTTTTAGATACCAAAGTTTTTTTCCTTCACACTATGACTAGTATTGATATTGAGTTATGCGGATCGTAACCATTTGTAGCCTGAGAATCTATTGCTGGATTCATTTGGTACTCTGAAAGTTTCAGACTTTGGATTGAGTGCAATTTCCAAGCAAGTTCGAGTAAGTATTCTGTACGATTAAAATGTTAGCAGTATATAAAAAGCTATTCACTCTGTCCTAAAGTAGATAACCTGATACTGCTCACACCTGTTTTGAAATTCGGATAAAATCTTAGTGAATCCTGTCCATGGTTCCCCATCATCCTTCACTTCATTCACAATACCCATTTTCCTCACTCGTATTGTTGATGGAAGACTCTCAATGTTGTTCAGGACGATGGACTTCTTCATACTGCTTGTGGCACACCAAACTATGTCGCACCTGAGGTAACAACAGCCTTAAGCGCAGTTATTCAACAGCTACACACTAGTAACTTATTAGTTAAACCCTCCGATTCAATTTCTTTGTCTTACTTTCCTTTTAAGTCTGTTTAAAAAAGAACATTCTTTTCCCTCTTTTGGAAGCTCATCAATTCTAACTTTTCGTATGACATGTTTAAGACCTTAAAATTAAAGGACATTTGAGTATACTCTACGTATCATTAGTTTAAGAGACCATAAGATTAAAAAGACTTTTTTATTTTCTTAAACTTTGTGTCAAGTCAAAACCGAATAAACATATGGAAACGGAGGGAGTAGCTATTTCTTGCTATTTCTAACTTTTAACGAGAAACGTTGTATCAGGTGTTAGCTGACAAAGGCTATGATGGTACAACAACTGATGTCTGGTCCTGCGGAGTCATTCTCTTTGTTCTAATGGCTGGATACTTGCCTTTTGATGAGCCAAACCTAAATGCTCTATATCGAAAAGTAATTTCTGGAAGTTTCTTATTGTTAGAGATTTTTCTGGGACTCTTTCTTCTTTATTTTCAGAATTCTATTTCGATAATTTTGTTTGTAAATTGTTGTCAGATCCTGAAGGCTAGTTTTTCACTTCCACCATGGCTGTCCTCCAGCTCAAAGAATCTGATCAAGCGTATTCTTGATCCGAATCCACTCACGGTAAGTCCCTTTATCTTTGCTTTATTTACTTTCTAAATGAGCAGTCCTAGAATTGTGGGGGTCCAAACCACATTTTTCCTTGGTCAAACATGGCTGCAAAAGGAGGAGGCAACCAAACTTTGCAATTTGCATTGCAAATTGCAAATGATCCTCCTCTCTGATTGGTCAAGAGAGGAGGTGGAAACATTTCTCACCCCTATAAATAGAGGGCTTCAGCCCTCA